>JASANE010026608.1:0-40605 GCA_030248225.1 Trileptium ribeirensis
AAAGCATTAAATAGCTGGCGCGATAGGCTTTTCGGTCAGCTGTAGCGCGTGTTGCGGTTATCCAGAATCCGACATGGCAATACCATACCTTTTAGAAGTATTCGAGGGATTAAACATCGTTCTGTTGCTAACCCGACTTGCCGAAAATAATTTCGTCTATTGGTATTATTCATTGTTGTTTAACCCCACAGCAGCATGCTGTACACTTGGATGTCTCAGGGTGTAGCCGGAGTCGGTGAGGTGTCCATGCAGACTGGGAACTTGAAGGATGGTGAATAAAGAGTTGACGAATAAGTGACAAAAAATTGCCAAATTTTTGGGAATTCATCGTTTTTTTCGGGGTGGGGCTGGGAGTGCGGATCCTCGGGGTAGGCTTGTACCCCCAAAAGGGTACACCAGGGCCTCGAGGTGAGGTAGGTGGAACCCCTGCTTCGGCATGTACGCTATATATGTATATCATCAGACTTAGCAACGAAGCACAAGGAACAATGAACCTATTTCAAACATACAGTTTGTCTTCAATTTTTTGGTTAAGTATTGCGTACAGGGTTTCAGAAAATATCTATGTGTAGGCTTTAAGTACCCCACATGCGATGGTGTGGTTTTCTACAGACCGGCCCAAATACTTGATACGTTGTCAGTTGTTTTCGATCGGTTTTAAGATCAATGTTTTTAAGTTTTTTTAATTGATTCAAGATCTCGTGAGTGTTATGTGGCGTTTACGTTATAAAGGACCCCCATGTAATAGTTTTGTACCGCACTAGTTCACACCATACCAAGTTGTGGTATACGGTACATATGTACACTATATAATAGAATAGATGTTGTATGAAACACCATCAATTTAACTATAGGGTATTAATATAATTATTGTTTTTTACCGACGGTGTCAAAGACACCATACACAACCACGTTATATCGCGTGTAAATACCAATATGGTGCAGCTAACACCATAGAACTTTTTAACAAAATTTATGGTGTAGTCTATACAATACCGTCTCTGACACTATACTAAATATGTATACTATTAAAAAATACCATCAGAAACACTATGGTGTAGAAGACATCATATAATGGCAGAGACACCCAGGATGGACAAATCTTTTGCAATGTGGGCCCTTTATAACGTAAACGCAGCATTAACTTAGTATCAACCACATACAAAATACATCAATACACAAAATCATAACATAAAAATGAAACCACGCTCCGCTTCACCCTCGTTTTTTTCTCGCATACTATCATCAGTCGAGTTGAACATAAATAATGTGATTTTTAAAGATGTTATTCAAATATATATGTATTTTTAAATGTCATTTACACGATTGTCATACGTCTTCACATGAGGGCTCAATAATGAAAGTATACGGTGTATGGGTCCGCTCTGTGATTTTTGTGTTGTTGCCCCAATTTAACCCTGGCGTTACATAGCCAGAGGGGCTAAATCGTGATGTATTGGACCAGTTTAAGAATATCTCCCTGTGTACACAGTTGAACAATTCCACCATCCCGGTAGTTTCTAATCTGATACATTAAAACGGACTGTCTATCCCAACGGCCCTCGCAAGTGGCACTATTGAAGCTAAGCATTTTGCTGTAGTACGACAATATAACAATTTTCCTGTGGTACTCTGTGGAACAATTTCCACCATTAGTTATTGGGTTGATTCTTCAACTGATTTCAAATATTACCCGGTGTTACATAACTAGGGGGACAAATATGATACTGCCCGGTGATTTTGTATTACGGTTGGTCGCTGTGTCCGAGGTCAGGGGTGGGCGGCGAGGAGACCAACTTTGGATAGTAAGATTGGTAACCCCTTATACAAGCTTTTCGAAATCGAGATTTAACATTCTGCCAGCGTGTATGCCTTAAAAATTCTGTTACCATGGACGCACGCTTTTAAAATGGAACCACTTATAACAATAAAATCGTTTGGAGTACCCTAAAAAGTTTTAGAAAAAAATCGCCTCGCCCCTGTCGCAAAAGTCTCAGCAAAAACCATCTGCCTGCGTGCCACAAATTTCTGGATCCATTACTACCAGATAGAGGAATTTATTATAGGCATATAAGTCGTGCCTATAGGAATCATGAAGGTCTGCTTTTAAAAGAACTAGCATTTAGCATTAGAAGCTAACAGTTAGCAATAACAACAGTCTTAAGTGGTATTCCAAGCAGTTTGACATTAGATGTTTCCAAGCTCATTAAAATTTAACAGCTCTTGATGTCATCTTCCAATGGCACAGTAGGAAAAGTGAAGAATCAACTTCTACAGTCAGTTTGTGCGAACTATCTAAGAGACCTTGATCTATTAGCACTGGAGCGTGAACTGAAATTGTTTACAAATATACGTAAAGCTCATGCTGCAGTGACATAGTCTTCGATTATAAAGGTAACATCTGTACGTAGCTAATGTATAATTGCGAATATCGATTGTACTAGATGCTTCGCTGAGACCGTTGGGATAGCGATTAATAATTCTTTTGTAGTTATAGTATTGATATATTCACGTTACTAACTTAAAAACCCGACAAAACCACAGAAACCTGAAAAGTTCTGCTAAAATCGATGTGTGCAATAAATTTTGGTGAATTAACGTTTGATATTACCTAGGGTGTAAACCCAACGGTAACAATTTTGCACTAACTGTAGTATTTCTTGTTCGAAGTAGTATCGCTCGCAATAACTTAGTGATTCCTTGGTGGCGGAAGACCATCGTTGCCTTGGTAAACATTTCGTATGAGTTTCTTTGTGCTCAGGAGCTAGAGGGATCAAACCGTCATATTGGTGAATTAATGTTAGGTATTACATAAGGTATAAACCCAAGTTTTACCACCATTTTGCAGCGATTAAACTAAAATCGTTCATTTATAAAGGTTTTTGATTGAATTTTAATATCAGGCTCGGGATTTGGGGCTACGCTCCCGAGGCTCCTCCTGGCTACGTCACTACTAGGGAGTATGCTATAAATAACAGCATAGTGTGGATGAATACTCACTACCGTAAAGCATGGAAACTCAACAATCGTATAGATGAATAATGTTTTAATCTGACGTATTTACTGTGGTTAGCGAAACATATTATCTTCTTGCCAATTACCGTGGCACTATTGGTTCATAACGCGATATATATAAGGATACAAGGACAATTACAGTAAATAATTATGTATAGTGAATAATTAGAGAAGCGTTAATATCTATTGAGTTTTATTACATTCCCGGCTATTAATATACATTATATTACTGCCTGTCTGTGCCCCCCACCACTTATAAAATTGTTCCGCCGCCCCTGATTGTACATTTGTGGTAATTTTTGCCAAACATGTTCCTAAATTTTGCTAAAAGCCGAATAATTTTGCGTGCGTGTTCGACGCGCTTGCAGCCGATGACATGCTTACATGTGGCTTGAACGGAGAAAGGGCCCGACGTTCAGGAGGGTTAAACCCCTACTCCATTCATAAACAACTATGACGCTAGACTAACAAATCTCGACTCCGGACTGTCACACGAAATCTAGTTTTATGCCGCTGTCCACCGTAAACCAAATCAATATTACACATCACAACATTTCGCCGTATTCATCGAAAGCAATACTTCGACGAATAATAATATTTGAACTAGCGTAGAGAAGTTTTATTGCATTATCTTCAATTGTATCGACTGTTTTTCGTTCTTGTTTATGACGTTTCTTGGTAGTAGTCACTCGTCGTATTATCGCCAGTGTTGACTTTCGTTTTTTTTTCGTATCCAATGTTTTGTGTGTATTTTCACTTTTAGTTTTAATTAGCGATTCTCGATTAGCATCAGTAGTGTTCAATTCATTAACCATTTCTTCCTGCAAGTCACTCGGATGAGCTTCATCAGTATCGTTAATAACGTTGTCAGTGTTGTGAATTAATTTGTTTGCAGAATGGCTTGTGGTACATAGTTGAATTGATGGTGGAATAAAATTGTTTTCAATTATATCACCTGATTCTGAGCTGATTTTAGTCACACATGTTATGCCGGACTGATGTGTCGAATTATTGGTTAAAAATTTCGGGTTTGTAATTATGTCATTGCATGCATCTGATCGATTGGATGACGGTGAATCAAAGGTGTCAGCTGTATATGCGCGTTCCTGTTTCTGTAATGATGGTGTTGTCATATTACAAGCAATTGTCATCTCGCAGTTTGATTGGCGCGGTGATAAGTATATAGTACTACTGCTTTTTCGTAGCGTAGCTGCGGTTAAGCGATGACTAGCTTTCATCTCCATATCTGAATTAGACCTAAAATTATTCATCACGTTACAGCGTCGGTTGTTATGGTTTGGAATCAAAGTATCGTTTGCAGCGAGTTGGCTTGACAAAGGTTTACGGCAACTGCAAATATTTCTAAGCGACACAATCGAAAGAAGCAATTTGTTACGAAATGTAGGCATGCAAGTTAGGTACAGCATTGGATTAGCTGCTGCAGAAAAGTAAGTGAACGCATTGATTGCAATGAAAATCCAAACCGCATTGACTGTTATTCCAACAAACGCTAGCAGTGTTAGTATTTGAAATGGACTATAGCAAATAAAATATAATGCAACGCACGCAACCAATGTTTTCACAACACCACGTCGCTTGAGCATTATTGCTTTTGCAACGTTTGCACACGACGACTTGGGATCTTCGGAAGCAAATAGGCTAGCAATTTGCTGTTTCGAAAGCGTTAGCGATATACGACTATAGAGAACGATAAAAATGATGGCTGGTATTAGATAAAATGCAAACATTTGAAATAGTTGATACATCGGAAACCAACTATTTCGCCCGGACATACATTTACCATGCAAAATTTCACTACCAAACGGTAGCGGTAACGCACAAATCAACGCAACAGCCCAGAGTATTTTGAGGATTACGAAAACACGAGACTTTGTTCCAATATAAGAGGCGCGCATCGGATAGCTGATGACTAAAAATCTGAAATACAATATACAAAATGGTAAAGATATATTTTAGATTGTAGTACGCCATTCACATGAATTACGATTGCGGTCATACTCGTGCAACCCAATGGCGTCAAGATGGCATCGAAGACTCAGGGGCACCGCATCCCATCCAGATGTGAGGGGAACATTCACAAGTTAGGGGTGGCATGGTTTCTTTGCCCTGGAGAAGCATAAAGCAAAATTTTTGATTGAGCTAATTCATCTTTCTATCGTGGTAAAATCTGAAACTACGATACGTGGAATATAACCTGGCCTACTGTACAGATAAGGCAAAAGTCTAGCTATTGCCCTTTTGTTTGGCCGGTGCTGATCCACGACTATGAACATAATGACACCCGTTATAGAGGCAATTTGAGCAAATAGATTTGTTTGCTTGTAGTTTTCACTTCGTTGATAATTAAGGACACCTATATGGTTATGTTAAGATGATTCTAGTGGGAGAATCTAAGTTAGTCACACATTGTAACTCAAGTCAAAGTTTCTAAATCATAGCCTGACGCGGATTTCATAATGAGGTAAGATTGTTCACAGTGAAGTAAGATTTCTTAAGCATGTTTAGTTCACCTCTCACTTGAGCAAATACAGTAGCTTAGACAGGCTTAATATTAAACTAGGCGGAAAATTAGGTGCTTTTCTCATGTTTCTCAAACCCTATGAACTACATTGGGTGATTGAGAACAGTCGTTTTGTCACTAGGTAATATGAAAACCATTAATTACTTTTGGGTTTACCTACTGAATAGCCATTAACCCTCATAATGTTACCTTGAACGCTTAGCCAATCATATAGATACAAAGTTAACATACTTTAAGTAATCAGCAATTATGAAAAACGGGCATTGGCTAGGAATATTTATACCAAATATTAGCTTCGGGTAGTCTCCAAAATTTTATTTTAATTCAAAATTATATACACGTTATTCAAATGGTCCCAAAACATGTTTATTAGAACACGACCTATTGGTCTAGCTCAATTTACCAATATCTTTTTCTGCGTTTTCTAGTAGTTTTTTTTGCTCTAACAAATATATACTTAGGCGCATGACATTTGGGGACATAGTAAAAATACAAATGACTAATTTTGATATGATTTATTAAATATTAAGCTTCGGAATAGGATTTTTCCAAAAACATATTTTCTCGGATGAACTGGTGCTTCACAAGAGGAAAGAAAAAATTTACCAAGGTTACTGAAGCATGCCAGAACCCGAAATTTTCCGGAGGATCGAACCGGAGGCACCCATTTCATACCAGTTAGAAGCAAAAATGTCACAAATTTCAAACTGCCGACCTCTCTAACTATAAGAATAAACCATGTCACAAAGTTTTTCTTAAATAATGGAAACTCATTGTCCCCTACTCGTAGCTCAGAAGAAAAAGCCCGGACACCGTTTATATTTTCTGATATATACAAAATTGAATACTTGTACACTAAAGATCAATTATGTGAGTGATTTCACAAACACTGACTTCTGAATTGTGGTCCACTGGACCGGTTTCACTGCTTCTGATTTTTTTATCTTTTGATTGACATATACTGTACTAAATGCTGAGCGGTAACAGACTCGACAGCTTGACTATGGCTCTAACATACTGAACTAAACCCTTTGGATACCTCCGCCAAAATTCATGGATAAGAAACTTTATACAAGATATTTTCCAAAACCCACAACCCTAGACTACTAATGATAATACAGAGAATCGTCGACTCTATTTGAGGCCATCTGTGAGCAATCTGTAGGTTCCACAATATATACATATAGATTCAATCTATCGTTTAGCGAAATTTGCATATTGTGAAATAGATAACAAATAAACACACAATATGGGTAAAAACAAAAATGTTTAGATTCAAATTGTCTAAAAATTTAACTACAAAACGTGTGCCCAAAGCAATATAACTATAAGCAATTAACAAAACCATAAGGAATTTCATTTTAATAGCAGTTTGCTCAATTAAAATGTGAAACTGTCACTTATCGTCAATGCTGCTTGACAATATATACTTGTCATAAACAAGTTGAGGACACCACGTGAATCAGCTATCCAATTCTAAATGGCGAATTCTTAAGCAGCAGAACAGCATAATAATTCAAGGTGCGTTCCCGCGTTCAATCATTTAGCTCGAAATTACAGCTCAAATTGAGATCAAACATTATTCAAAATTTGAAAGCATCTTTTTTCTATTTTTGGTGAATTTGAACGTGTGAACATAGTTCAAAATTTTTAAACCTATTCTTTACCCAATCACCGAGGAAGATTTTTACTTTAAAATTTTTGAGCTCAAATTTTGATTTTCTGTTTTGAAGTATTCGCTATATTTTTGCGTTACAAATTATAAATAAATTTTGACCAAAATTTGATCTAATTTTGAGTTCATAATTTTGAGCAAAAAGTTTGGACGCGTGGACACACGTTTATCTTAAAATAGACATTTTCGACCAATGTTTCTTTGAAATTTTGACCACCACAAAAATTGTAGCCAACGAAACCACCGACCCGAAATGAAACTGTCGAAATAAATAACTCTGACAATATTAGCCGACAGCTGCTGATATATTTAACAGCAGCAACGTATTTGAAATTTCACAAATGCCAATTTTGTTTCCGTGTTTATCGTACTAAAACTGTGATGTAATTTCGATTTGGTATCGAACCTAGATAATCTTGACACAGACATAATGCTATCACGAGAATTCCATAACTAAATTGATGCATAAATTATAATTAATAATAGCTAAACATATTCTTGACCAGAGATACTGAATTCTTATTAAAAATAGCCATAAAATTGTGGCATTATTTTAGCTGCTTCGCGAGAAAAATCTGTTAGTGTCCTGAAAAATCTGTTAGTAAAAGCAATATATTAAATAGATAATACCAGTAATTTTGCAGCAGCTGACAATTGTCATCGTCGACTGAGTTCGTGGTAATTATAGTTTTTTTTAGCGATCAGCCACTATTTCTATTTCGCATGAAGTTTGTTTTTAAATGCATGAATTTCAGTCATGTCTCGGTCAGGCAGACAAATGTATGAAATTCCGCAAGATATGTCTTTATTTTGTCGAATATAAATACTACGGTGCAGCTAAATATCGTTATAATAATATTTATGCCGAGCTATAAATAGTGTCCAGCAGCTAGTTTCCTACGAAATCTACAATATTTAGCTCACCTTTCCAAGCATATACCAATTTGCAGCAACAGCGATGCGTTAACAGCAAAAACTTGTAGAAAGCGAACTAGCTTGCACGCCAGACATCCCAAATACCACACGCCGCTAAGGCTACTGACAACATCCGGAAGGCAAGAGACAAGATTTAGCAAATCCGCCACAGCCATTTCAAGTAAAATAATGTTCATTAGTGTTTTTCGCAGCTTACGATCGGTGAATATTACGGAAATTACAAAAACGTTACCGGAAATTCCCATAGCTGCTATCAACGAATAAGTAACTGCAAATATTGTCAAGACTTGTGGAGAAAATTCAACATGAACTGTACTATTGGTATTATTATTATGCAGTATATTATTGCCGATTATATTTTCAGCTGTTTCATTTAGGTTAATAGACATAACCGATGTGTATATATGTATAGGTTCAATCTGTCGAAACTGTAAATAATCTGTAATAATAACAAGAAACTGGGAAATCGGAAATTAAACTTCTACTAATATTTATAAATAAAGGTGCCTGGTCTAGAAAGCTACGTTCAGGAAATATAGCATTAATGTCAATTGCATATATAGTTATATCTTCTTAAAAGAATAATGTCACAGCGGTAAATGAGCTGTTAAAGCAACAGTTAATTAATCCAACCAGATAGATAATAATATATTTTTAAAGAAAGCGCAACTAATTACTGCTTTGCGTTCGAACGACCAGTTAAGATAAAACGAGGAAGTAAATCCAATTATAAATTAAGAAATCGGTAGGAAAGACGTCACAGTTTCAGGCGATACAGCGGTATCGCCTTTAAGTGATAAACAATATAAGTGCTATATCCGTCGTTAAGTCTTGCTTATTTGACAAAATTGAATTTCCTTTTCAAATAATTGATACGTTGTAACAGTTATTTGGCATGACATATAGTTTGCCCTTAAAATATCAAATTTACGTCGTTTATTTCAAATCATGTTTCTTATTGTAATTGTTGCACAAATGACGTATCTGAAGGAAAAAGCTGTATTTGTATTTTTTGAACAAATTTCACTCATAAGCTGACAATATACCTGCAAAAATATCATTTCATAAAGTCTTTACATTTGTGACTAATTTCTTAATGACTCCTCTTGTTGCCAAACCAAATAAAATTTGCGATATCATATATACGGTTATATATAACTTTGTTATAGCAATGAACCAAAATTCACGCAATCATACTAATATTGGAAAATTATAACAGTAAACTACACAGTAATAATCTTAAATTCTTGTAAGCATGATAATGTAACTTGTCATGGAATCGATGAAACTTAACATTTTAGCTTTAGTATGGTCCTACTATAATCAAGGTGTTTGCTGCAAGCCATTTTAATTTGGTACGTACTGCAGCTGTCGGATTTTTTTAAAATCATATTCTTACAGCCGCAGCATAGCTGTCCTCTACAGTTTAAAGCTTACGACGCACATTCAGATAACAGATGAAACTGGAGACACAGCCTGAATGTTGTGACAAAAATTCCACGAACGATGGTTTTGCAAGAAAAATTTGTTACATCAAGATACAAGAGTAGGCCTAGTGGTGAGAAATTACGTAAGCAGCCGGCCCTAAACAAACCAGGTCAAGCTCATGGTGCTGCCTCCTCATTTTGGTTTGAGCCGTGCCTGGCTTCTGGCATGGACCGAAGTTTTTGGGCTGGGCTAGGCCGGTATGTTCGGCCTGACGTGGCAACACAACAGCCATTTTTATCACACTCAAACCGTTGTTCATTTAACTTATCTCCAATCACGATAAGGTATAAAAATGACAAATTACAACTTGTTATACAATTCGAAGCGTCATCGCGTTGTTGGCTGTCTTAGCACATGAACAAACTAATTAATACCACGTACCACGTAAAGGCAATTGCTTTTGTCGTATTCGGCAGCCAGTAAAAGCTGCCAAAGCAAATCCTAGTAGCGTAAGCTATGTGGAGGTTATTTGTGTCATGGCCGATATGCCCAGCCTAATTCCAGATGCTTAGTCTCAGCTAAGGGGTTGTCATATGAGCCTCATATTAAACTCTAAACTTAGCTGGGGTTTGCCATTGCGGAAGCATCGGCAATAAAGTGTTATTTTTAAGGATGTCACATTACGTGATTAAACTTTACCTAGCCCCGAAAAGACGTAGACGTATTCACGCTTTCATTTGTATAATTAAATTGAAAAAGTTGCAAAATTGACTAATTTTGTCCGAATAATGAAGTATTTTTACCCAGTACGGCGTCTTAACGAGCTAACTGCATACTCAATATGGGTTTAAAGCAATGCAATCAGTGTGTTTATCGACTTAAGTAACCCTATAATCCATAGTATAGACAGTCCCGACTGGGCGCTGTGGTATTGCAGGGTTACGCAGCCTAATTTCCCCAAATTTTTGTTAAAATATTCTCCAATTTTTGCCAATGTTAAACAATTTTGCCAGTTATCTGCAATGTTTGCTAAAATTTTCGGCGAGCCTTTTCCAGCTCACCTTAGATACTTACGCTATTATAACGCCATTGTCCACACTTTGTCAAAATTTTGGAACTTCGTTTTAAGGATATATTAAGCCGACTCATAGATCTAAAATGCATAAGTGCAAAGTTTAATGTCTCGACGAGAGGTTTTCGAGGTCTCCATTTTTCGATTCGATGTGTCTTATAAGTGAGTCTTCGATATGACTCATAAGCGGAAATGTTTAGGAAACCCAAATTACAAAAACAAACAGTCTCCAATTCGTGCCGGTTTTGTCAGAATTTGAATAGGAGATCATTGACGCTAGGTGACAAACAATATTTTATTATGCGTCGAAAAATATCCTAAAATTTATCACCCGAGTGAAGAGTGACGTGTAGAATACATGGACAAATTCTTCGCACAATTGTGCATTATTTTAGGAAACTTCGTTCTCTACGTTTCAAAAACAACCAACCAGGCACTTTGCACACGTAAAAGGGACCGTATATTGCACGTGAATTCCTACATTAACGGTTGTTCATATATTGTTGATCGCTGCGAAGATTCTTTAAGATACTATCAACAACTCCGACTTGCCAATGGTTTTATACCTTAGCCGGAACTCAAGCAATCCGGGCTAGACCTAGCGATGCGCAACGTTTTGTCAACGCTATACAAATTGCACATTACCGTGGTTATAAAAATGCTTGTAAAATTTTTATCCACCTGTTAGACAGTGATTGATCTCATAATGATCGGAATTGCTTGATCCCACTGTGCTTTGTTCCATAAAAGAAAACAACTGGAAGCAGTGGTATGCACCGCGCGAGTATAAAAATTCCAAAAATTATTTTTTGTTATTTTTATTATTATAATCGCCGCCGTTATTATCAAAAATGTGCCTAGAATATATTTAGTCCAAAAATTTTCAAGTTAAATTTTCTTTCATTGATAAACGCGGTATTAAACAAACCACGGCGCGCTCAGTTTGGGTTAACATTTTTTAGTGTTAAAATCGTACTTATTCTAACAGCAACTAGTACCGTTAGGACACACGTTGGGCTCATGCTGCCTGTCTATATACCGCTAGCTGTATTTATGTATCTTAATATACGGGAAAGCTAAAGTATTTATTTAATTTAGATGTATATATGTTTAATTGTTAACATTCTAATGCCATTGTATCCTGACTGATAGTTTTTCAGTATTTTCAAAATTGGATATGGGTGACACATGTCACCAGATAGAAACTGCTAAGCCAAGAAATGGAGTTAAAATAATATCATTGTAATTACAATTTTTGGAATTGTAAATTGTTCCATCAATGTAGGTATTATTGTACGCGCGCGTGTAAATAGTATGTTTTTTCCTTTCTCTAGTTTTATGAACAAAATGAGGGCTACCCTCATTTCCTATTGTATCTACACAGTTTCAGTTTGAAATTGTTTTTAATTTAAATAATTGATATGTAATAACAGGCGAAATAACAGTTCAATATTTTGAATTCAGTAAGAAAATTATTTTATGACATTATTTAAATATATATTTTAAGCATGTCAGCTACTTCGACCATTTCACACCGGGTGATGCCTGACTTGTTCAGATTTCATGCGGGTGGACCTTAGGGTCTGCTCTTCCTGATTTAGGGTAGTGCCGAGCCTCCGTCTATCCAATTCCAAGCCGAATATAGCAGGGTATAAATAATGAGGACCATTTTCACCTCTAAATGGGACTTGTCTCCGTTTTTAACTATTTAAATTGAATGCAGTTCTTTATTGCAATCATGCTATGGGTTTTAAATATTGGCCACTTCTATGTATGCGTTACATACATGTATATTTATATGCAGTCGTAGCAGATATTTAAAATTCATAGCATGATTTCAATAAATCAAAGCATTTGATATACATGGTGAGGAATATATCTAAATATACTTTATGCTTAATGTAACCATGTTATTCAATAAATTTTGAATTTTTTAATCAATTTATAGCTTTTGGAAATAATTTTGAAACAATTAGTTACAATCTTCAGTAATGTCAAATATACACGCTAATCGGACCCTATAATTTCTCCACCAGAAGCGGCTGAATGTCAGGTGTGTTTTTACTCTTACTCAAAGCAAAAAGTTATTTCCACTGAATATCAAACAAACAACATTACGCCTCGTACAATCTCCATGTTGCCTGCTCAGTCATTCTGTTAATACATATTCTATAGTTCCGATTGGGTTATTAGGCAGTTGTACCCTTTGTACATACATGTCGGGGGTCGCGGCCATCCCAGGGGGTAACCCCCCTGGCCGGCCAAATTTTCCTAGGGGGTTAGTCGTGAGGACCTTTTTTGGTCCTAGCAGGCCATATTTTTCGACTATGAGTTCAGTTTCGGCACTAGGGTCCGGCCTCTGCGGCCTTGGCGGGTCCGGACCTCACGGGGGGGGGGGGGTTACGCATCCTACCCCCCCTGCCGGCATGTATGCCTTTGTATCTACTGTAAGATGCATGAATCCGACACTTTTCAATGTTAGAGTTAATAATTTGCAAAATTTGCTTAGTTCTGACGACGCTTTGTCAAAAACATTAAGCAATTTTTAAGGGAAGGGGTGAACACGTTTTTGGAACCACGGTCACAAACATCCGCGGGAGAGGACACGGGCAACGACCCACTGCCTATTTGTTCTCGCGTCCCCATGCATATAAAAGGCAAATCCAATTGGCTAAAAAAATTTTCGCGGGAAAACATGTAAAATTAATCATTTTTTATAATCAGCACTGTGTGTACCTATGGAAAAGCGTTCGAAAAAAAACTTCAGATGGATAAAGATCTCCTCTTACATGTGGTTCTATCTCATTTTACAAATAGATCTATTCTTTTGTTTTCATAACTTGTTCAAAAACATTGGTCGCTAGCTCATTCAGTGTGACTTTCGTGTTTTTAATAAGCTGCACCCGGCAGATGATTACGTTTATATCATAGTTATCGAAGGTCCGCCGGCTCGGGGTAGATCGTTCCGGTGGGCGATATGTCGGGGTGTGGTCGATAGCTCATTCCATCTGGCTTTTGTATTTTTTATTATTCGGGTACTGGTGGATGATTATAATTATAAAATAGGCATCCAGGATCCATCGGTGCGGGATGAGGTAAGATCGTTTCGGCGTGAGAGAGATCCATCCACAATCTGTGAAATTCACGAAATTTTCAGGAACTCAAAATTTTCCACAATTTTGCCAATAAGTTTCCACAATTTTTTTCAATTTATGCCAAATATAGATAGGTGAGCCGAATGGCTCGTACTGATCCCCTAAGATATCCAAAGTTTCACTGTATTCAATCAATTCAATTAGTTGTACTTCTAGATATGAATCAATAAATCATTATTGCTATGCTATACTCGTTAGCACATTTAGGAGCGTTGTGTCAACGTGAGCCAAAAATCCTTCGAATCCTACTTTTGAAATAGTGAATGTAATATGCTGGCGGCTATGTATTTACTAAACTAAAATTAGAAAACTGTGTAAGAATGTCGTGTGGGTGAGTATGGTAGCATTAGTTAAGCGAGCGGAGTCTCCACTGATTGCCCTAATCTAAAACCTTGAAAATTTCTTTTTTGGTCTGTCTCTGTCATTCATAACTCATTCTCGGATCGAAGGATTCCGACAATTTTTTAATCAATAGCAAAAGTGATGACGATGTGTCCCTTAGTTGAACGCGAACACCTGCAAACGATCCCAGGTTTCTAATGTTCTTCGCCAAATATGGCTATATGGGTACCAGCGTTTCGCAGCGTATTCCGCGCGGCACATGTTTCAACTGGAAACGTGGACGCTACAATTAGCTCATCGAGTTCAACAGCGTTGTTGACTCAGACTATTTTGTTGAACCACTCCCTGAGCCACTGTAGGCATGAGTAGGGTTAGCGGATACTTTGCCAGAATTGTTCGAATTTCACAGTGTTTATTGCATTTTTACATTACGATGGATTCCTATTAGCTTACCAAGCACGCTGGATATCATAGTTTTGCTATCCCAAATCCAACTTGACTATATTTTACCTTTTCATGGGGTTTCGATGGTTTTACGATCCAAAATGTGCATTTTCATTAGTTCGCTGATGTATTGCATGCAGTGCATCAAGAATGGTCTATATATAGGTATTTCTGATGGCTGAATTGAATTATCTAGTTATGTATAGACCAACGTGTACATTTCATGGGTTTTCTATGGGTTTAAGGTTGATGAATCCGATTTCTAGAATATAGTCTATGTTCAATTGTTTGGTTACGTAATGCATACAGGTCAGCAATAATTGTCCATAAAGGTTTTGCGGTAGGCTGAATGCGGTGGTTTGGTTATTCAGGTGCCAGCACAAATACCTGATGCGTTTTCAGTTGTTTTTGATCGGTTTATGGTCGGCGAGGTTTTAGAATTTTCAATGGGTTCAGGGTTCATGAGGCATTATGGTGGTGTATACATCTAACACAGCCTGTTACTGGTGATTAAATAAGTTGATAACTTAAAAATGAAACAACGCTAGCGACGTTTCACTATCGATTGCGAGATACAAATTCTGTTTAGCTACATAACTTTAAAAAGTTTATACGAAAGGTCATGAAACTGAAGGTCAGCATGTATAAGGTCATGCGGCATCATGTACTCCAAGTAATAATTATGCCGTGTGAACATTTGGGCCAAATCGGATCCGTTTTCCACAGGTTATATTCTGTAACAACAAAACGTGTCCATTACGTTATGCACCTTCACCCGAAACAATGTCGAAGAAACGTCGTTAATTTTGGTATCCTTCTACTCAGCTCAACGAGACGGCAAAATCTCCATCAGAACAATATTTATGTCAATTCTTTCGGTATTTTGGTTTTGGCACCCAAAATTTCCGAAAAAAGTTTTTCTCAGTGAATATATAATTTTATACACCATTCAAACTGAATTCACGCGTCTAGGCGAATGGTGACAAAATCAATAGAATTCATAGCTTTTAATCCAAACCTTAAAATTTTGCTTATGTGGAATTAGCTTTTAAATACATGTAACTAAATGCATGTATTTGCTACTATTATTTAAGTCGCAGGGTTGGGTGATAATGCGTTTCTAGCGGGCACAATGAGACTCAGAAATACATATAAATAGTGATATTGTCCATATATATATCGATGATATAGTGCTGTTTTTGTAGAGCACCAGAGGCTCTATGTAGTTATAAATCAAATGTTGTTATTGTGGTTTCGTATGTAGTAGGGTTCCCTTAGGGTTTTGAATGGGCACATGTGGCCCAAAATATAGGAAAATGGTAATAGCGATGTAATCGCTGAACCCATATAGGTTTTAGTGATCTCATTTTGCAGAGCAGTCTATCCTCTTATAGTCTTCAAGTGGTACACCGCTACTGTCACTATTTACACTGCAGTGGCTAGTCAAAAATGAGTTTTCCAATAGGCCCGTGAGACCCAAAATACATGAAAACGGCAATATCTTTACAGCCGTTCGAGCACACATTTTATATTGAGAATTCGAAAGGTATAAGTCTCATTTTCAAGAGCAATTATCCTCTATATACTTGCACATTGTGAGTTTATAAAGGCACAATAAGTGGGTATATCTGGTCAACTGTTGAAGTAAGAAACCTAACATTCGGCGGTTCATGTTGTAAGTTAATGGTTAATATAGTTGTGTACTTCTCTCTGATGTATATATTCAACACTCCTAATTCACCACTTTGGTGATAAGACAATCTATTAGTAATTATTAACAGTATGAGATATAACAAAAAGAAACGCCATACTCGAGAGACGAAAAATTCACAACTTAGACTCTAACACCAGAGGGATAACGGAGACGCGTTTCCTCCAGAAATATGTCTAGGGGCAGCCATGTAGGTCGTGCTCAGAAATCTAGTTGATGAATAACACCATAGAAGGCGTGACCATGATACGCTGCACAACGGTGTTACAAAAGTATGTAACCGAGTTACGAATCAATGTAATTTGCTAATGCCATGCTCTAGAGTAAATTTTCTACGCAGCATTACAATGGCATGAAACTATGTAACCAGCTACGTAACCGTGTTACACTCGTCTACAATGTCTATAACAATGTAATTACTTGGTGTAACCCAGTTATTTGTATAGTAACGTTTGCTGAGACGGAGCGAGCAAAGCGAGTGGGACTGATACCGTGGAGATTTTTTCTCTGTTCGGTGTCATTCATAACTCATCACCAGATGGGTGGATTTCAACAAATTTTTTGTTCGATAGCAAAAGTGATAACGATGTGCTCTTAGTTGAACACTGGGAGCTCTAGCCCCATTTTCGGGGTCAAATTAGCAAAAAAAAACAGGTGTGTAAGAGTTTTTTGCTAAATCATGTCATACGGGTACCAGTGTTTTCCTTTAACACGCTTATGCTAGTAAAGTGCTGTCAGAAAACGCAACCTACGTAGTGAAGCAATTTGGTATTTGCGTACCAACAAATATTAATGTCTAATATCTAATTAACAGCAGATTTTAAGTCTAGTCGTGACTATTGGGTATCCAGGTGCAGCATTAATTCTGAACATTTAAAAACATAAACATAGAAGCAGCTGTTCTGTCAAGTTTGCCAAGAAACCGAGTTACAAAAATACAATATATAAGTTCCTAAATATATCGACCTATACTTTGCACAGAAGATACGTCAGGGTCATTAGATATTGTGCTCAGCACTGTTTTCCTATTTTATTTAGTCATATTTAAGTTGACATAGCAGTTTCATTTTCACAGTTTATAAACAATATTATAATGGTAAAAGTTTAGATGTTTCAGTAGGTAAATCTGAAATAGGTACGCTTTATTGCGGCAGCTCGGACTCGAAACTCGAGCCGAATGTGTCTATTTTTTCGATTTCATTTGATTACCGTCAATTTTATATTACTTGTCCTAACAACCACGCCACACTAATTTTTTATAGATCTTAACACCAGTACTTTCTTACTTTTCGTAAGCAGCACAGCAATAAATATAAAGAAAGAATAACCTTAAGATGTTCAATCGTCTTTCCTGATGGACAAGCGCCGTAAATGTGGGACATTCCAAAGTCGAACTTAACAACAGCACGACTGTACTTGTAGCCGATAAGGTGATATAATTATACGAGTTCAGAGTACCATCAACGACGTCTGGTGCTAAACTTCACCTACTTAATAACTCAAACTAATTTATAGTACAAAATTGACAAATTACATAATTATAAATTTATATTAAAACAATACTTTTACTAGGCGGCCCTTTATTTTAGATAAACAACGGGTTGTTCCAAAAGTAATATAATAAAAATAGCGATTGAAAGCAGAAAATCCGTCACAGACACTATTGTATTCGAGACAGACTTTTGTGTTTATCGCAGCACAACGCATGAAAATTTAATGTTGTTCCTTCCTCCTTATTGAAATACAATACGACAAAGCTGATTGATATTCACGCTATCAATTTATGTCATATTGTTTCCCCAAGTTAATTGAAACATGCATTTTAATTTAAATATATCTGACGGCTTCAGCTAGCACTATAATATTGAAGGGTGGATATATAGGGGTGGCCGGTGGGAGCTCCCCCCTCCCCCTGAGCTAAAACTTAAAACGTTTACGGCTCGAAGTGGATTTCGGGATATCTCATACTTAAAAGGCCTGAAGGGTGAGATTGCATAGTCGTATTAAATACACCTATATATTCCCGTTAAGCGCAGTGATAAAAGTGTTAATGCAGGCACCAAAATGTCAGCGTGAGGGCATCATATTAAGGAGGTCAGTCTCCTAATCAAATGACCAGATGTGCCCGCCACTCCATTGTATATCAACACGTCAACATTTATATACCACCCATATTCTATAAATACTTTGCACTTGCTAAGTATAACTACTCACTGTTCATAGCAAAATTTCTGAAGCATTTACATCTCGCAAAAATATCCATTGGCTATATTTTTATCCTACTGTTTACAAAACATTGATTCTAAAATTACATATATGCTTATTTAACGAACGAACGCAAAATGAAATTGATATGGTTTAGAGGCCCATCATACCTGGGGATTGATTTATACGCATTGTAAACTACTGAAATATTGCTTCATTTCTTCATTTCTCCGTTGGGCGATATTTTCAACCCCGAAAGTTTCGCAATGACATATCATGCTCCGCTTGCAAGTTCCTGCAGCTTTCTAAGCATAACAGTATCTGGTAGATTATTCCTTTAATGTGGTTTTGTTCAACAATTAGCTCTCATTGCTGTTGGTAACAACGGTCCATGATGGTATATAACGTACCAAGCCTCTGGATCGGCGAATTCCCAACTACCGCGAAAAGCTATCCTTAAGGATTTGAAAAAAGATTAAAGTAAAAACGATTATACATGTTAAAGCCAAGCAATGTAGTAAATTTATTAACATATTAACCGCCTTAAGACAATCCAGAAAAGAAAATAAATTCATTTGGACAGTCGACGCCACAACCATCAGCTTGGACATAGCCAAAAATAGTAAAAGGCACAACAAAGGTATCATATCTTTGCGACGAAATAACACATCGAGTTATAGTTTTTTTGGCATAAAGCTGTTGGGTACAAATCTGTGGGCTACGTAGAAAACATTGTGTATTTTTATCGAATTTAGTGCACTAAACGTCCAATGGTAGTTGGGCTTTAAAGTTCATCATGCGGTAATAACTAAAGGTAGAAGAAAGATAAAATACTTTATAAGAGGATTTTTGCAGTACTCATTTAGGCATATATACAAAATCATTGACTACACCACGTTTTCTATCTATCCTGATCTTTTTGTTCATGTATCATTTGTATTTATTATTATATTATTATTTATTATTTTATATTATATATATTTAATCATGTATTGTTTATGTATTATTTATACATCGTATTAATATTTCGGTGCTCATTATAAGTGATAAAACTTATTAAAGCTGAACAAATCGAAAACTGGACTAATATATCTCAGTGGCCAGCAATATGAGGGTCGATCTATTGACATTGGGATGAAATTGTACATCCTACTGATACCATAAAGATATTACGGTGACTATAGACACGAAATTGACATTTGAGAAACATATCGCTGAGCGTGCACATGGCAACTACGGGAAATATGGAGAATTCGAAACCGTCTGGATGTTGATACAACCCATTCAATCGCCAGGGCTTTTGTTATGTCTGAAATTGACTGCTGTAATGCATTGTTTGGTAGTATACAGTCTGTATACCTCTTCCCAATTCATCGTCTTCTGCACACTGCGGCGAGAATGATTTCTGGGACTCGACGACACGAACATATAAGTGCCATCTTGCGGCAATTTCATTGGCTGCCTCTAGATCGACGAATTAAATACAAGATGCTGATGCTGATTTATAATGCTTTAAGCTCAAACACCCCATCTTACATTGTTAATATGTTGAATCAGTCGTCAGTGGCCCGACTTGCCAATGAACGAGTACTCCGAATCGATGTAACAAGAAACAATAGTTTTTGGTATCTGAGACCCTCCGAATGGAAGAACTTGCCAAGTGCGTTACGAAATCCGAACCTTGATTTAGCTCAGTTCAAATCAAAGCTGAAAACTCATCTGTTCCCGGTTGCATGAATATAAATTGTTTATAACATGACATCTTTATCTGGCATTTATTTGCGCTTTTGTCACGCTTCGGCGAAAAAGACGTGTTACAAATGTTTCTTTATTATAAAACTGCCTTTAATAGTCAAACAAAACTTCACATGGCGTATCGATTACTCACTGGTTAGTCGCGCAAGAAAAACAATTTTATGTTTTACAAACTGTATAAATGAGATCTTAAGAAGTGTAAAAAAATATCAAAATACGCGATTTGAGCAACAGAACTTCCGTGATATTCTATTTGACTTCAGTTTACGCATAAGTATATTAAAAACGTATCTAGCGGTGATATATATAAAAGATTTCTCTTTATTTATGATAAGTTTCAGCTAAAATACCAATAAATGTTGAACTCGCAAAGAATTATATGAGTTCACAGCAGGTGCAAATTACATGGCACGCGCATGGAATGCCTGATAAGGTTGCAATTTGCTTAACGAAGCCGTAATAACCAGCTCTGGGAAATAAATGAACCATAGATAAAATAAGCTTCGATGGTGTATAATTTAAGCGAGTACTAAAAAGTGTTTGACTAATATAACAATTTACACTAATGTTTGTAAAGTCAAAAAACACCAACATAATATATACACATCAAGCCAACCAATATATGCATAAATGGCTGCGCTGGTACTACAGAGCCGGCATCACAAGCAGACAGCTCGCGGCACCGTCTATGATATATCTACTCCCTGCGAAATATCACAAAAACATGTGTGTTTGTTAGCCATATCTTTATTATTGCAGTGCCTTTTTGCTATTTCTCGCAGGACAAAAATATGACGACGAGCCTGTATATATTAGTAAACGTAATAAATTACAAAAAGTGACCATAGCAATAGGGAAAGTATTTTATATCTTATTTATGTATACATGAATTTCAACTAAATAATTAATCAATTCATAATAAGTATAACGCTTTAGACCATTTATGTCAAATCCAACATACAAAAAGCATACATCATAATTAACCATACCTAATTAGCATAGGCGATAAAATGTTTCAGCTTTAAAAGTCACATATTAATGATCAGCGACATCAAAACCCCCAGCACGATAATCAACAATTTGGTAGTGATTTTAAAATTTGCATAAATTAATTAAAAAATTAATTAATTACCTAATTAGCATATACGCCCAAGTATTAGCGCTACATAAATGTCATATTCATGATTAGCGACATCCATAACCTCCGTGAGCTATTTTTTTCATATCGGAGAATTTGAAAATTTTCAAAAAGTTAGGTAATTAATAATTAATTATTAATTAGATAATTAACTAACTAATTAGAATGTTTTAACATCCTCGAATAGTAATAATATACGCCAGATCCGAAATCAGCACGGCAGTATGTAGCATACGCACCAAAATAATAGCTTTAGACTAAATATTCATTGACAAAAAAGCAATTTTTGTAGGAAAATGATAAAATATGCTATCATGCTTAAGTAATTAGTTAATCACAAATTAACTTAAACACATTTCGACAAAAACTATATCTCTTGCACCTGAAGAATATTAAGCCAAACAAATTTTTTAATCGGCCCAGTAGTTATTGATCAGTTCAACGGACGGACAGACAGTGCCAATTTTTCCCCTCTGACTAAAACAAAAACGTTTGACTTCGCTCCACTCAGTAATAGCCACGCCGACATGATATTCAACTATAGTGCGTACAAATTAAACCGAGTCCTAGTAATCTTGAGCTAGTGAACAACGGCAGTCAGTTTGTGTCACATTTATAATAGCACAAAAAACATGTGGGCACGTTGTATCCTGACAAATATGTCAGGTGTATTCTTTTAATATTCACGTTATATCTCCAAAATCAATCCTGTACTAGGTTACTATACTACGACGACTAGTGCTATAAATACAGTCTGCGAGCAAAACACATGATCGATTCATAAGTGCAGGAGTGTGATGAGGCATCATAATTAATGTATATACCATAGAGATGAGAATTTAAACTCTGGGACCTTCTTGGCTCTGCATGACTCAACCCTAGAACCGAGCTGAGCCGAGTCCGTCAAGATGTGTGAAGAGTCAAGAAGAGCCAAAGCCTAAAGTGTGTCAGTGAGAACGAGCCTAGCGTATGTGGCAAAAGTGTGGCCGGTAATGAAAAGCTCTTTTCTGAAACAACAAACATAATTGTAACTGTTAATATAATAGTACATAAAACAGTCAGCCAACGGCAAAAACAGACGAGATAACCTCGGATTGACTTTTAAACGCTCCAAAAGCAACTATATTCAGATCGATTGCAAGTTTTCTTGTAAACGCAAACTTACTATTAGAAGCCTTAGAGTGAAACTGAGCCTGTTTTTCAGTTAGAAGACCAGAGCCGACCGAACATGAAGAGCCAGTCCGAGCCAGAGCATGACAATATGAGTCTTTCTCACCTCTAATGTGCCACCAATGTCGATTCTTACTCAGAGATGTTGTAACAAGCAAATATTTTATGTTCAATGATGTAGTAATTGCAGTACTGGCACCGAAACGATTTTACCACGACTACAAATATAGCTAGCCACACGTAACTAGCAGCAGAACAACACTGCTCTCGTCTTGTATTGTTTTAGAGAATTTACCATAGTGATGTGTTTATACTCAGAGCGAATAAATACATTACAGCTAGAGTTGACACCAGAAAAGTTCACTGTTTGAGCTCTAACCCGTTTCGGCTTAGTCAATGTTCATTTAAATTGATTTACAACAAATCTACGTCTCTCAGCAGATAAAAAGATTAATAACGGCTTCACTACAAAAACTTTGAGTCAAAATTTCAGTATTGGTAAAAATAATCGCGAAATTGAAAAAATTATAAGTTCATGAAAATTTCAAACAATTACCCCAACTCTGGCCTACTTCTCCCTTTTCCCTCCTGACCGCACACCCCATTCCAGATTATCTTGCCCCCAAGAGAATGCCGATCTCCCACAAACTGTGACAAATATATCCTCATGAGACTATGCCGTGATGTTAAATACGCGCACTGGATTCAGTGGGTCATGTATATCACGGTTTTGTCAAGGAAATGTAGATTTAAATGAGCGTTCTCCTAATATCCTGTGTTGATGTTTATATATGAATTTCCATAACGCTTTAAATATAGATTTTGATGGTTTGAATTCGGGTCAAACCTGATCATACCATCTACGAATTTAGATCAAGGTCACTTGTCGCTGGTCAAACGGGTCATGGATTACCAGCATGTGGGTCCGTGAAGGTAGCGGTGCAAGGTTATTGACACGTTTTCAAGCCTGATTTTAAATTTACCGCCGTCTTAAATAATTTACTGATCCTATGCTCGCAGCTTCCGTACCTGCCATGTGGCAGGTCAGTCCCCTTTTTTGTATCGCAGAATGCATAGTGATACAGTTATAATGCAGGATGGTTGAAATCCGGAGCAAAAATAGCGATATTTAAACCAGTTATGTAGTTAAGGCTTAAGCAAGATCTGTTTAGCTATCTCACTTACCATCAGGGCCAGTATTCCTAAAATCACCCTCCGTTATTTTTACCTACAAGTAATTTTTATCCTACATTTACCCTCAATATTCGCATTCTTAAATTGGAGTAGGGATATAAGTACAAAATATTCGACAGTAATCTTATTTTACCCGGGACTAATTTTATGTACCTGCGGGTAATTTTAATCCTACATTTACCCTCAATATTCGCATTCTTAAATTGGAGGAGGGATATGAGTAAAAAAAATTTCGACAGTAATATTATTTTACCAGAGAGTAATTTAATTTACCTGCGGCTAATTTTTATCCTACATTTACCCTCAATATTCGCATTCTTAAATTTGAGTAGGGATATAAGTACAAAATATTCGACAGTAATCTTATTTTACCCGGGACTAATTTTATGTACCTGCGGGTAATTTTAATCCTACATTTACCCTCAATATTCGCATTCTTAAATTGGAGGAGGGATATGAGTAAAAAAAATTTCGACAGTAATATTATTTTACCAGAGAGTAATTTAATTTACCTGCGGCTAATTTTTATCCTACATTTACCCTCAATATTCGCATTCTTAAATTTGAGTAGGGATATAATTATAAAAATATTCGACGGTAATCTTATTTTACCCGGGACTAATTTTATGTACCTGCGGCTAATTTTTATCCTACATTTACCCTCAATATTCGCATTCTTAAATTTGAGTAGGGATATAAGTACAAAAATATTCGACTGTAATCTTATTTTACCCGCGAGTAATTTTATTTACTTGCGGCTAATTTTTATCCCACATTTACCCTCAATATTCGCATTCTTAAATTTGAATAGGGATATAAGTACAAAAATATTCGACAGTAATCTTATTTTACCCGGGAGTAATTTTATGTACCTGCGGGTAATTTTTATCCTACATTTACCCTCAATATTCGCCTTCTTAAATTTGAGTAGGGATATAAATACAAAAATATTCGACAGTAATCTTATTTTACCGGCGAGTAATATTATTTACCTTTGGGTAATTTTTATCCTACATTTACCCTCAATATTCACATTCTTAAATTTGAGTAGGGATGTAAGTACAAAAATATTCGACAGTAATCTTATTTTACCCGCGTGTTGTTTTATTTACCTGGGGGTAATTTTTTTACCTGCGAGTAATATTTTTACCTCGTGTAATTTGGCTCAACCTGCAGGTAATAATGTTTAATTGCGAATAATTTCGCCCTAAATGTGGGTATTTTTTCCTCCGAACAGTTTTGTTCTACATGCAGATAGTTGAGTAAACGAGTAAGTAATTGCCTGTGGCGGCGTGGCCGAGTGGTTAGAGCGCCTGCTTCATAATCGTGAAGTCGGGAGTTCGAATCCAGTGGTCCCGCTAATCTCCTTGGGCAATGGACTCAGCCACAATTGCTTCGCAGTACCTATGCGTTAAACAGGTACTAGACTTTGGTCTAGGCGGATAAGATGATGGGTGGTGTAATGGGCAATCATCATGGCCAGCCTCCACACAATGCTTCGGCATAACAACCCGGATTGTCACCTAGTGCCAATTGCATCTTTATCCTTTTTTTTAAGTAATTGCCTGGTGGAGGTAAGGTATCTAGACCATAAAGAAATATATATTTGGTAGATGCCTAATTTTGGGCAACCGAATACGATTCTAACAGTTATTTTCATGGTGGTCCCACAGATAACCACGGCATGCTACCTAAGTGTTAAACCTTGCAATATATATAATTATTGCAAGTTCTTAATTATTCTTAATTATCATGGTTTTCGAGTTGTAGCCCAGGTTCAATTCCTATCATAACCTTTTGTAGTTGTTTATTTTTTCGGAAGTACGTGCTCATACATTGCGTTTTGATGTTTTCAGTCCAATTGCAATGCTTGCACACCCGTCCTTTCACAATTTGTGCAATTTGCTACTCCAGTAGACATACAACCGGAAGAACTGCCATCAGCAGCATGTGTAGCCCCCTCAAAGAAATTCTAATGGGAGGCCGAGTTTCGATTCCCCTGCTCATCAAGTTTTCATTTTTCAAAATCAACTCTTTTTCAAAAACAAAAAACGGCGGTAGCCGTGTATACCTTGATAAGGGTAGGATTCATGCTGCAGAAAATTATTTCACAAGTTCACATACATGTTTGGCTTGGCGTCTTACGAAAGATTCAGCTACGAATATATTCGGAAAATCACTAAAAAATTTTTCCATGATATTCAACAAAGTAATGGAGTAAACATAATTTATAAACATAATACAAAACTTTTTATGGGTGTTGTACTCTTTGCTACTGACGACTTATTCATAAATCTGAAAATAGAACTGACCCAATACTGTGAGTTTTAGCAATATAAGGTCAAAAACAAAAATAACATATAAAATACACAACAATAAACTTCAGAAAGCGAGCTTTAAAAAGATGAATAAACCGACTAATCCCTCGGAGTAATGAAAGCTACCCGCTAAATATCAGCGCTAGGTTAAATGCCTGCTCGTATTCTGAAAAGAAGGTAAAATATAACACTGGCTTTATCTAAGAGTACTACAAATATTACTCCTACCTGCCAGAAAAAAGACACCGCAGGTAAAAAAATAATTGCAAATGAGAATAGGATAAGGTCACCGGCAGGTAGGTCAAAAATTAGGCGCTACCCTTATTTAAGAATACGGACCAAAATGCTCATACGCCCAAATGTATCAACAAACCGCTACGAATCGCTTGGAACATACGAAACGACGTGCTAAAAACTATCTAATTCATCGTCCTAGACAAGATTAGATACTTCGTTGTGTAAACTCTCCGCTTATACCACTTTTTACGATATATTAGTCAATAGAGAAGTAAAAAAACTTTTTAAGATTTAATTTACACATTGCTAAACAAGCAACAGCAAAACGAAAATAAAAACGATTTATCATGCTAGGACCCAGGAAAAATATGTGCCATTTATAACTCAGCCAAGATATATAGCATAGTTTATTCTTTATAGCATACTTACATTACTACCAAACCAGTTATGTCCAGAGTATGGGATCATGTCGAAAAGAAATTGGGCAACGATAGTATATGTTCATACATTAGACAGTAAGCAGTTTAATGCATATATATTTTGCCGAAGACGGGAGATGTAATATATACTATCCACTATGAAGTCAACACAAATATTTATAATATTTCTCATGTAGTCAGTTGCAGATGGTTTTACGAAAGTTTATCTAAACCACAGGAGAACACAGATGCAGTTTTTTTCTGAAGCAATGGGGTATAATAGCGAAAATAGTAAAATTGTGGAGATGCCCTTGGAAAGCTGTAACCCAATTGTCGTTTTCGCTCCAATTACTAGTCAGCATTATTTATAATTGTGTATTAACTGTTAGTTTCAGCTAAAATGAGTTTTCCACATAAGACCCGCATAGAACATAATTAATTCAATTATTTTCCGTGTATTCTCAAATTACACGATTTTTTCCCGAAACAGATAAGTTTAAGAAAACCTACAAGCATATCATCAAACAAACTGCAATAATGATTGTAACATTGATTATATATCTAAGCTGTACATACAACTCCTTCTTTGAACGAAGGGCAGACTATGTCACAATTCATGTGTAGCATAAACAGCTGCGCTTGTGCGTTCAAAGATTTGTACGTATGGTAATTCGATCAAACTCGTGCTGTCGCAGTAGTATAGACTTGTCACAAACCGTATGAACAAATCTTTGAACACGCGGCTGCTTATGCTACACCAATTTAGTTACCTAATTGCAAATTGCACAGTACTTGGACCAGGCATTTTTAGATATAGGTGGTAGCTACTGTTTTAGCACTGATTTTGGCGGAAATTGGTGAATTTAACCATGGTAGAGGTTATTCGAAAAATATCAAAGAAACAAGTAGTCACGCTACCTTGTATAGAACGAGCTGCAAAGCCTTCAGATCTATATTATATATGGCCCACTTTAAATCTAACGAGGAGTGATAAAATTTGTAAAATTGCTCCTGGGGCTAGAATGCAAACATCTGTAACTCGATCTGACGGATGGGACTAATTTTGACGCTATGACATGACCAAGCATCCGCATATAACGAAATGAATTTGTATCTAGATAGATATTAGCGCCAGTTGGCTAGAAGCAGTGATTAATCACCATTTTCAGACCGGACTAAACCCAAATTTAGTTGTTTTGGTTTCAAAATTTATAACGGGTGAACCGATTTAGCTTGAATTTTTACAGCCTAAATATATCACGTATAAAACTTATAGTTTATGCAAGTCGCTTTAGTAGCGCTTTCCTATTACGATCAATAAGGTGAAAACATACATGTCGGCAGAGGGGTAGAGGGGTAACCCCCTGAGGTCTGGACCCCCCCCGAGCACTAAAAGCTAGGGGGGTAACGCCCCCTGAGGTTGGGGCGCTAACCACCCATGCCCCCCAGAAAGGGCCTCATAGGCGAAAAATATGGCTGCGAAGACCAAAAAAAAAGATCCTCACGACCGCCCCCCCTAGGAAAATTTGGCCGCCCAGGGGGGTTGCCAACCGGGATGACCCCGACCCCCCCCCCGTGCTGGCGGCCTCACCCCCTGGCGTGACCGACCCCGGAATGTATGGGTCAAAACCTCCATTTTTCCAAGATGAGGCCAAGTGCTCATATTTGGTTGTCTTGACATAAAATTTTGTAACAGTTGACCTGATCTAGGTCAACGCTAAAAGATATATCTCTCTGGAGCACGCTCTTTTGCCTTTCGCACATTCGCGATCTAGCTACAATGTTTAAAGATGCATTGCAGTATAGAAAGAGTAAATAGTAAATGGCAGAATTCTCAAAAAGCATGTAAAATTATCACTCGTGTGGAGCTAGCCTTTAGTTACACATATATATCATTCGCGAATAAAAGAATACTTTCTCAAAGAAGAAAGGTGAACATGACTTCCGGGTTGGTAAGAATATTTTTCTAATGCAGTCATAGTCTAGTTCTGATTAATTCAAATTTAATTAATATCGTAATTGTACACCTTAAACGTATCTGATTAGTTAAAATAAATTTAGCGACTTTGTTAAGATTTAATTAGAACTTTAATAATTGTTGTGTGCGTAGGCTATTGTTTTTCAGTTTATGA
Source organism: Trileptium ribeirensis (assembly GCA_030248225.1). Lineage (NCBI taxonomy): Eukaryota > Metazoa > Nematoda > Enoplea > Enoplida > Thoracostomopsidae > Trileptium > Trileptium ribeirensis. The sequence continues at coordinate 28,889 of JASANE010026608.1, forward strand.
GAGGTCAAATTTTGTAAATTAGTCTTTGTTCAATATAATCAGTCTATTCTACAGTATATAGCATACTGTGCCAATAACAAATGCGACATAGAAATCGTAACATTCCTAACCTAGGAGCAGACCTTTTGTCACAACTATGGAGAGGCAACAATGTTTCCGCCGCGTTTTCTCAGACTGCGAATAATTAGCTTATGTTGAATGCGCTGTATGTATAATTAATTTGCTTATTAAATTAGTAATTTCCGTAAATTTGTCGCAACTTTTGCAATGCATAATCGGTACATTTTATAATATATAGCTGAAGCAGCTTATAACAAGTATCTGTCAAAAACCATAAAATGATCGCACTTTATATCTTAGAATCTATCGTAACATAGAACAGCAGTGAAAGTGTGACACTGTTTTGGCTTTCTGAGAAGCTGTGTAGCGTCATCCTGAGTTGCATTGCAGTGTACCATTGTGATCATAACGGAACAACTTTACAAACTACTGTAATCCGCTTACAACTATACTCTTTTGACCATGAATGCTATAGCTTCAGCTTGGAAACAACCAAAAGTAATAAAAGACACAGTTATGAGACTACATATTTCCTACAAAATAGTATAATAGGTTATCATACCTTTTTAAGTATAGTTGTGAGTTTGATACAAAATTTGCGTATCTTCTCGAATTTAATGCACTAAGTACCAAACAGTAATTTGTAAAAATGAAATAATAAATTATTGCTCTTTCATATTGAAGCTTTTTCAAAAATTGTATACTGTGTTAGCATCTCATTAGACACTTCATAATTGTCTAATACATTAAACTTTTGAAATATTGCACTGCAATCAAACGCACAACATAGTATCTTTATTTCTTTGGCTTGTAGGTATTCAGTCATTTCTGATTTACGGATCTTATTACTGTAAAATTGGACAATTTTGAGAAGCCATCGACTATAAATTTTCTCAAAATGGCGAAAATATAAGAATTGCTGCTGAAACAATGCAGCAGGAAAAGCCAAGCTAGAATAGAGAAAACTACTATACAGTAAGTTATAAAGATAATGTGCCGAATTTTTTATAGTATATTTTTCATGCGAGTCTTGTTCAATAAATAAAACATTACACATGATTTGCTTCACCCGGCTAAAATACGTCATTTTGAGCTACAGTTGCTAAAACTGTTCAATCACTACAACCGCAGTCAGTTATTGTTTGGGAAGTTTACCTATTGACATAATAAGTGCACTGTTATTTTTTCTGAAATTTCTTCTCTCAAGTTTTCTGGCAGAAGTAATTTGTCGCAAAAATGCAGTGCACCAATTGAAGAATTTTTGAGACTTAAAGGAATTCTGAATTATTAAAAGCAAAATAAGCATGGGAAGTTTCAGACGAACGAAAATTGTCACAGCGCATATACGAACTAGCGGTGTGAAGCTACAAACCTGTCTGCATTGCTGTGATTATTTTTCAAATTTGCATGTGCCATGAACCAAATAGCTTCAGGCTAAAAAATAGTAAAACTCATAAGAACTTGATAAAATAAGTTTGACGTTGCTACAAAATCCCTTGTTTTCTGCGAAAAAATTTTATATAGCGGACAATTAACTAATAGACTGTCGTGAAACCGTAATTTTTTATCTTATCCAGCTTTCACATTAATTTGCATGCATCGGCTACTCATTCCTTTGAAGCTGGCGTGCCAAATACACTACGTTGCAGATGCTGACATGCCAGTTAATCGCTACTGGTAGATAGCGTACCACCACCGTTTATAAATTGGTGCAAATGACTTGCCATTCTGCAAATTTTCAGCGGCAGGTAGCATGCTGGTATGTTCATAAGTGAATTCGGACGTGAATTCATTCATACCAAAATCTATTTTTATACAATATTACTTAGTGTTACCTTGGGCCAATACTACAATCATACTACCAACAACAATTTTATCTATACAACTGTTATAATCCGTCAGAAAATCCATACATAACAACGAAATACCAAATCTGTTTGGTGCGGAATATCATGTCAGGAATGACATCTCGTAACACAGAGAAATCGCTACTGATGCTAATTCTATGCACCCAGTGATACACTGATGGAACGACGAATACTTAGCAATGCACAAAATTTGTTCATAGATACTAAAGTAATTCAGGAAATAATAAAATCGCAAAAGATATCCAGTTGGGAATTTGAATTAACAATGAACGTGAGGCATAAAAGATAATTTTCCGAAGAAGCTTCTGTACGATACATTCAATATTTTTTTTACTTTAGCTGGGGCAACTTCTACTATTGCCGTCATAAACGAAAAAAACGCTATAAACGTCTTTGTGCAATAACGTAAAATTGTAATCAGAGTTTTAAGAGTATTGAAGTGGTTCGTTTGTCAATCCATTACATTAATAAAACGGGTTGTCAGAACGTAGTGACGCGTAGTGGAGATTGTGTGTTGCAAGGGTGAAATCTTTTAAATTCCGTCTGTGTGCGTGATCGGCAATAACTCGAGAACGATGTAACCGAATTTCATGATCTTGGGTCCATTCAACGGCATATTCGATTTGCCGTATACATTCTTGAGCGTTTTTTGATTTGGGTCTGGTTCCAGGGTCAGGGGTCGAAATGTGGGTTTTTACACCCATTTTACCCCATTTTAGTACCCTTCATGGAAGCAAGGTTATTTTTATCTTAACTTTTGAATTTTTTTCTCTGGTTGGTTTTATTTAATAGCAAAATGATAAATTCCGATGCCACTTTTTTGTTGGGCTTGGTGGCCCCAATGGTTCCTCGACCCAAAATTCGAACATTTTGGTGTGAAGTCCTGGGAGGCTGATAGTTTGCACTTGTGGGTTTAGGGGCATGGGAAACTTATTGCCGGTGCTAGTTTTGTTCCAACTTGTTCGGTATTGTGTGATATCAACATACAGTATATCGACGTATGCTATCGAGAGCTGAGGGGCTGCGCATGCAAAAGGCGTAGGTGTACCTATGGTTCACTACGTTCTGCAATCTCGATAGCGTGATTAGTTTTAGGAAGAATTTATTATAAGTGGACAGCTATCTCGGGAATATTAATATGCCTGAAAGCTGTTACTATACAACTTTGGAAAATTATTTCTTCATAGAGGGCACTATAAAAGACATTTGTGGCGACGTCAGTCAGCTGATCGAGCATGTGAAGACTAATTATTGAAACTGATGAAACATTTCTGATACCGTTATGCAAATCAGTGTGTGTATAAATTAGCCTGTGCAATTGTGCAAATAAGTCTGTGTATATTAACCGTGTATATCTTGCAATAAATCATTTGTTCGTGGTATTTGACTCGACTTCATATTATTGCCACTGACGCATTATCTAAGCTAATAACTACCGTGAAAATTTTAGCCAAATCGGCCAACAGTCTAATTTTATTACGAAACTACGGGTCGTAGAGCAGCAGCTTTATAACCGACAGCGATACGCGCAACACATCTTATGATGAAGGTCGCATCTCGCGCAATTAATTCTATATATGTTGAGTTGTGTATGATGGGTATACACATAAATATGAGTAAACTGAAAAATATTCATCTTTCTCAGGCGTTGTCGCGGTAAACGGAAGATTTGTGTTTTTCTAATAATTGATGTTTATGTTGACCTAAGCCATACATCAATGATAAAGATATATTGAGGGTCGTGACATATCTTAGCTGTCACAAAATTGTACTTTACCAGCTATCCCAGGGAATAACATAATTGTGTGCTCATGCAGCGAGAACCGTCAATCTAGTAACGAAACCATGCTTCGTTCATACTAGGTAAGCTTGTAGCGCTCTGGAGAAGGTCCCTCGCCTACCGCGCTGGTTTTCGTCAAGGCCACGTCAGTGCATGACCAAACTATAGCAGCCGCGAAGTGTTGTCGTCATGAAGCGCCACATGACAAGAATGTTCTAGAAGTGTGTATGATGTTTTGCATATAATTTGCATATGTTTTGCATTTGACGGTGACCTCAGCCTATATAAAGGCATCGTTTTGTTTTGCCAATAAAGTACTTCAACTCCAGTCAACTAGAGTTTGTTTTACAATGGTGAACCCGACTCGGGCACGTCAGCGCTCATTATTTAAGCTGTTTCCTCTCGTTTTTGCGACAGCCGTTGCTCCTCGCGGCACCCATTTTGCGCTCATCGACGATCTTCGACAACATTCAAAGCCCGTCGAACTCATACGAGTTTCCATGGTCTGTTGCCTGCCGAATCGTCCACCAATCCTCGTCTCGTCGCCACCGCAATCGATTGTTCACTGTGTCAATTGTGGGGAGCGTTGTTATCGGTGTTTCCTAGTTCGATGGTCAAGGCCTCAGCAGTCGTCAGGCGACATCGCTCCGCGTTCTTCTGCTGATTGATTGCATCGAACCGAACCCCGGGCCCATCAACCTCGCCCAGCAGAACAAAGACAGCCTGGCAGGGATATTGCAGTTGCTCAAAGCATGCGACAAGACGTTTGTCTTGCCACAAACAAAGGATGACATCATTGCTCAGTTGACCCCGATGTCCTGCAGTTGGCATACAATCAGATAACGATAGCCAAAGTCCGGGTTTCAACGGGTATCGGCAGAGGGCGGTCAACAACCCATGGGACAAAGCCAACCCTCGATTAAGTTCCATACCTTGCCGCAGTTCAGTCCGAAGATGCCTCAATCGTGGTTCAACCAGGTCCAGCAAATTCTTGGCGATGCAAGAAGCGCAATGTTCTTCGGGTGGTCGACAATTCGATGATCCGCGAGTCGGGTTTCAATCTCAATGCCTCGTATGGTGAGCTCAAGCAGACCCTGATCAATTACTACACCGATAGCGACAACCGTCGACTCCGCAAACTTCTTGCCAAAAAATACCTCAAAGGCCGCTAGCCGTCGAGTGCCCTCCGGGAGCTTCTCGAATTAGCCCCCAACAGCCAAGACCTGGTGCGACTTCGATTTCTCGAAATTCTGCCAGAACAAATCCGGTTGGTGCTGGTATCAATGGACACCGCCAAACTCGAACAACTGGCTTGGATTGCCGATACAATGGACGAGATGGCAGACCCGACACTCGTTAATCAAATCTCACAGTCAGTGCAATCAAGCTCAAAGTCAGTCGATCCGTGGCAAGCCTCGATCGAGAGTCAAATTGCTGAGCTCAGCGCTGCGGTTCGACAACTGACGCATCGGTGGTGGGCCAAACGATAGAAGAGCTCGAAGTCGATCCAACAATCCGGGTTTTGGGAACTACCGTTCCAAGTCACACCAACCCCAATCGAGGTCCCAGTCGAAGTCACGGTCAACCGAGTGGTGCTGGTACCATATAGTGGTGCGACTTCGATTTCTCGAAATTCTGCCAGAACAAATCCGGTTGGTGCTGGTATCAATGGACACCGCCAAACTCGAACAACTGGCTTGGATTGCCGATACAATGGGCGAGACGGCAGACCCGACACTCGTCAATCAAATCTCACAGTCGGTGCAATCAAGCTCAAAGTCAGTATTCCGTGGCAAGCCTCGATCGATAGTCAAATTGCTGAGCTCATCGCTGCGGTTCGACAACTGACGCATCGGTGGTGGGCCAAACGATAGAAGAGCCCGAACTCGATCCAACAATCGGGGTTTTGGGAACTACCGTTCCGAGTCACACCAACCCCAATCGAGGTCCCAGTCGAAGTCACGGTCAACCGGGTGGTGCTTGTACCATACAAAGTTCGGCAACAACACTCAACGATGCTATGGCCCTCAGTTCTGTTCGTTCAAGCGTCCATCGGAGGGTGGTGCCCAACGGCAAGCCGTTCCGGGAAACGAGTAGGCCCCGCCGCTCCAACAGCAAGCGGTGGGGGCATTAACGCTGTGTTTGTCGGCGCCTACCCGTTCGGCCGCTTCATTGCCGACAGTGGGAGTTCAATCTCATTCGTCCATCCGTCTCAAGCGTCGAGCCTCACACCCCTCCGCTCCAAATGAGTCGATGCCCATGCTGCCAGTGATATCCCGGTCCACATCAAAGCTACTTTCAACTCGACGGGTCATTTCAACTCAACGGGTCTCTCGCAATATTCTCGTGGGATTTCTACGTCGCCGATGTAGCCAACCCTATCCTAGGGCGGGATTTCCTTTACCACTACGGTTTCGCAGTCGATTGCGTCAACAACCGCCTTATTCCTGCCCGTGGACACCGCTCTCAGGTTGCTTGCAACGCAGCGACGTCAGCTCCATATCAACTCCGGAAGTTCGGGTCGATAGTCCAGGATTTGCAGCGTCTGTCAAGAAGCTGTTTGAACGTTTTCCCAACATTTTCAAGCCGGTCGACGCTTGAGACCTCCCCTGCACGGCATCGAACATCAAATTGTTACAAGGAGCCCTCCATGTTTCGATCGACTGCAACGTTTGATTGGTCACAAGCTCGAAGTTGCTAAGAAAGTCTTCGCCGAATAAGAACGTCAAGGAGTCGTATGTAGCGGGGAATCCCCATACGCCTCCGCACTCCACATGGTACCGAAAGCAGATTCGAAAATGCCGTGGCGCCCAACGGGAGACTACAGGAAACTCAATCAACAAACGGTGCCTGATCGATATCCCATGCCGAACCTCACGGATCTTCCAAGCGACGTCCACGATGCTTCCGTTTTCTCAAAGTTGGATCTGGTATGCGCCTATACCCAAATCCCTGTTGCAAAGTAAGATCAACCGAAAACGGCGATCGCCACTCCGTTCGGACTTTTTCTTTTTCGACGAATGTTTTTCGGGTTTCGCAATGCCGCGCAAACCTTTCAACGGCTCACGGATTCCGTCTTTACCGATGTCCCATTAGTCAAAGTGTATCTCGACGACATATTGGTAGCAAGCAGTAACCCAGAGTAGCATCTCAAGCATCTGAAAGAAGTTCTTAGCCGTCTCTACAAACACGGACTTCGCCTGCGCCCGATAAATGCGTTTTGTTCGCCTCGAAGATTAACTTCGTCGGAGTAGAAGTGGATGTCAACGGGGTCCGCCCGATACCACAGAAGGTTGCAGCAATCGCCGAGTTCACGCGGCCAGATACGCTCAAGGGCCTGCGACGATTTCTCGGGATGGCCGACTTCTATCACCGTTTCGTTCCGGAGTTTTCCAGGATCGCCGCTCCTCTCACGGATTTGCCGCGCGGCAAATCGGGCAAAGGGAACTTCAATGTGGAATGGTCAACACAAGCCGACCAGGCGTTCCGAGATTTGAAGGCTGCTCTCTCCAGTGCCATTACCCTTGCGTTTCCCCATCCGACGGCGAAATTTCAATTGGCAACAGACGCATCGGGTACTGCTGTCGGCGTAGTGCTGAGCCAACGCCTTCATGGAATTATTAACCAGCCATTGGCGTTTTTTCCGAAAAACTCACCGACCTCGAATCAAGGAAATCTGCGTTCGACAGAGAGCTCTTGGCCATATACAAGGCCCTGAAACATTTTTCCTGGCTTCATGGTTCCGAATTTATGATACACACCGACCATAAGCCGCTCGTCAATTCTCTCTCAATGGCAAACCCATCTGCACAGCAGTCGCGTTGGCTATCCTTCATGTCGGAGTTTGGCTGTCACATAGAGCACGTCGCTGGTGAGGACAATGTTGTCGCCGACGCGCTATCACGCCCAGTGTGAGCCATATCTTCTTCGTATGACAGCCAATTCGCCGAAGAGCAAGCTGCCGACGATAGCCTTACCACCTTCATCCGGAAAACCAATCTCCCCATCAAACAGTTGTAGGTGGATGAAAAGACGGTCTACTGCGACGCGTCTCGCCCACAGCTTCGTCCGTACATGCCAACAAAGATGCACCTCAACATTTTCAAGGCAATCCACAATACCGCGCACCTTGGTTCTCGGGCTACCCTTCATCAGGTATCCAAATTATACGTTTGACCCTACATGAATCGCGATGTCAACTAGTGGTGCCGAGAATGCCTTAACTGTCAGCGAAACAAAATCGTCCGACACACCAGGACGCCAATCGAAACAAATCCCACGACCGGGCGATTTCAAATTATCCATGTCGACATTGTGGGTCCATTCCCGCCGTCAGATGGTTTCCGGTATCTGGTTACGGTGATCGATCGTTTTACACGATGGCCGGAGACAATCCCTGTGGTTGATATCACAGCTGAGTCCGTAGCAACAGCACTCATCTCCACCTGGATTAGCCGTTTCGGGGTTCCTAGAGTGATCTCGGGCTGCGGTGCTCAATTTCAATCGGTGTTATGGTCATCTCTCATGGAACAACTTGGGATCGAACGTCGACGTACCACTGCCTATCACCCCGCTTGCAACGGTGCAGTCGAGAGATTACACGGCACCCTCAAGGCGGTTCTTCGTTCACATTGCGCAGCCCAGTCATGGCCAAAGTGGCTACCTCTCGTGCTGCTTGGTATTCGTTCCGGTCTCAACGACAAAGGGTTCACTCCAACCCAAATGGTGTTTGGTTCCAGCATCGAGTTGCCACGCCATTACTTCACGCCAGATCCAGTTAATTCCGATAGCGAGAACAACTTTGTGTCACGACTTTTCACAACGATTCGACGAATGAACGCACCCGATCGTCATCATACAGCTCCTTGGTTCATCCCTCCTGACTCAGCAACGGCACGACATGTTTGGATTCGCGATGATTCTGTGAAAAAAGCATTACAGCCTCGATATCACGGTCCGTACGAGGTCAGAGACCAAGACGAGAAATCAGTGGTCGTTCAGCTCCGGGATACATTGGACCGCGTCAGCCTCGACCGGGTGAAGCCAGCTCAAGACGCTGCTGTCAGTACGAAAGCCAACGCGATGACGAAAGGCTCCATCATTTTGGCAAAGATCCGCGACTGGCCCAAATGGTCCACGCAAGTCATTTCACCAGATGGGACGGAGCTAGCCGCACTCAGACGACCTTCTGAGTCAAGTGCTGTCGTTTTTTCGGCACCAATCGTCTGGCCTTCGTTCCCCAATCCGCGATCGAGGAATTCAAACACGACCCGACGGTTTAGAGGATGGTGATGTATGCCCGTTATTCATCTCAAAGACTCAACATCCAAGATACATTCACCTCCTTCTTTACAAAGGACACTATTGCTTAGTGCGCAGTTTGGACGCACTATTGTTCGATCAAAGGTGGCACGAACACAAGAAATGGCTTTGCGACCGATGTTTAATACCATGCTACACAAAGGAGCAACGAGACGAACATGTTCAGCGATGTCGCAATGATCAACCAACAAGGATCGATATACCCCCACCCAACTCAACCCTTGAATTCACCAATCTGCATCGTAAGCGGCGATCACCTTACGTAATCTACGCAGACTTTGAGTGTTTGTTACATAAAGTCGATACATGTAAACCCTCGTCATCTGATTCATATACAAATGTTTACCAACAACATACAAGCATTGCAAAGCGCAAGGACCTCAAACAAGCCTACGACTTAGCAGTCAAGTACATCGTTTCTCATAGCGCTGTGGTGACAAGCAAGACGGTCCGGTTTCGCTCGCAACCTTTCGTTTGCCGGTAGCGCTCCGCTTTAAACGAGGAGAGTTCTGTAGCGATCTAAACAAGGTCCCTCGCCTACCGCGCTGGTGTTCCTCACGGCCACGTCAGTGCATGACCAAACCACAGCAGTCGCGAAGTGCTGTCATCATGAAGCGCCACGTGATAAGAATATTCTAGAAATGTGTATGATGTTTTGCATATAATCTGCATGTTTTGCATATGACGGTGATCTCAGCCAATATAAAAGCATCGTGAATTGTGGTGTGGTGCTTTTGTTTGTTTTGTTTTGCCAATAAAGCACTTCAACTCCAGTCAACTAGAGTTTGATTTACAAGCTTCATGATAGTGATAGATGGTTATGTCATCGCTTACAAACCCTTCGTCGTCTGACCTTTCAATCATATAGAAGCAATTTTTTGTAAACCAACATGGATTTCAAACAGCTACCTCGTTTGTCCTATTCGTCCTTACTGAATACATTATATCCCTTAGGACCGCTTACCTTCATAAATGATTTTGCCAGTAGAAATGACATAAACTACTAAAGCTTCTATATATTGCTGTCCAGCGATATTACTGGTAAAACTCAGCATTTTATTAGCCCATCAATTAATTGTTTTAAAACAGAATGTGTCAATTTTAGTTTATGCTACGACTGTATTTTAAATATAATAAATTGCTTTATGATCAGAAAGCACAATAACGTTCCGATATCACGACAAAACTGTATCAGTTGCTGATTTGTAATAACCTGAAATTTTGATATTTAGTGTTGTGACAATACAAAAAGTTCGTCTTTTATTAACTTTAATATCAAAATAATTAAAACTTGGAGAATGTGACATTTAGGAGCTTAAGTAAAATGCATATTAAACAGTTAATTATAGAATCATTTTATTTGTGTAACACAGAATTCCAAATCTATTCGGAAATCTTTTATTAGATTTTTGAGATAAATTATGATTGAACCACTTTATGTGTGTACACCATGGTTCATGGGGGCACCCAAGGGAAAGGCCACGGAGCCCCTGCTTTTTTGTTTAAAAACGGTAAATTTAACGAAATATCCTGTCTGATATCTTTAAAAATTCGGTGCTTCGCCTCAAATAGTGCAATTCGGTTTTATTTTTCCAGTGTCCCTCCCTGAGCACAAAATTCTGACCGGTACCATCCTTTAGTACAAAACTGAAACGGGGCTAGCAAAATTCTGGGTGCGCCACTGCCATGGTCTGATATAAAAATCACGATCGTGCAAAAATTCCCGTCGACAATTATACTATCATCATTCAGAGTTTAATGAACGCCAATAGACACACCGTGATGTACAAACGCAATTTGTGCACGCAGCCATTTTTTCCATTTTGCACGTTTGCACGTGTTTATCAAACAACACGTTGATACCTGTCTATGATTGTCCAAGAAACTGGGATCAAGAAATGTGATTATGAAACACGTATCAAGTAAATGCAGTCAGTGAATTGTTCTTTAATTCGTAAAATAATGACCGATGCAGTACTTACGTATTCCTGTATCGCAAACCATGACTGAGCACATAAGGTAACATAATTATTTGTGACAGTCATCACCTTTATCATACTGATCTGATATAGCAAAAGAACAACCAAAAGTGTGCGTAGCCAAAAATATGTACAATTATGCCGTATCCGGAGTTCCCGATACATGGGACACGGAAGTACGGAAAATTGGTGTACAATCAATATCTCTGGCACTATTCATTGGTGTCTTGGACACATAGTGTTTCTGTTGTTACTAAAAGACATAGCTAATGTACAGTCAGTAATAGTATGGTGTAGGCCACACCAATAAACTTATCACAATGTTATATGATGACAGTGACACGGTGTTATTTGCATTCCTTCACCCGACACCAATGTAATTTTCATTTTTTCTGTGTTTATGGTAGTATAGAATGCGGTAGGCACGCCCCTGAAATGGTTGATAATATCAACAAACTTTCTTGTGCAAATCTTTCCGTTTTTAGGACAAATACATGTTGATTTAGCCTTCAAGAGCTGGTAAATTTTGTCTCATACGCCATTCTGTATTACTGTGCATTGTTATACGCACTATGTATATACAATTTGAAACTTGATGGTATGGTGCATACTATTGGTTGAGAAAATGTATAGATTGTCATGGTGCTGCATAACGTAAGCATCGTATTATTTAAATTAATTAAACAATGCAACAAACTTACGTAGCAA
>JASANE010026609.1:0-15141 GCA_030248225.1 Trileptium ribeirensis
ACCTGTGTTTAAGATTGGCAGAAGGTGTTGCAGTCAGGCAATCGTTAATATATGGGCTTAACTCCGGATGCAAAACCCTTCGAGCTGTAACACGTAATGGCTGGTAATAACCTATTTACTACTACTACAAGGGCGTAAACCACGAGCTAAAAAATGCGGTCCGAACGAAATTATAATTTGACCCCCTGCTGAAAAGTTGGGGTCCTCTCGAGGCATAGTATAAACGTGCAAAAGAAAAACTTCTCGCAATGTGATTACAGCCCTGGTTGATCAAAACCGGTTGATCATAGCACATCTGCGTATTATAAACATTCGAAAGTTTTTGACTGCCATCAGTCCTAGAAGATGAGTTATGCTATTTCCAGGAAACAGAGGACACACAGGCATGGATTATTTTCACCGCTGCTAATCAATCAAGTAGCAACTCTGAAATACTTCCGCCTTAGTTTCTTTCTACATAATAATTAATATTGCAACCGAATATTAGAAACTGAGCATTGCGGTCATCCATATGACATATTTATTGATTTCTTTGAGGTTTTTAATGGTTTGCGATGCGGGACTCATTCGGGCTTATATCCTTTCTATGTTGTTTAAACTGTGGACGAAAATCACTAAACTTTTCAAAGTATTTAAATGAACGATACATGACTTATCTTTTGCTATAAATAATTATCATGCAATGTTAACCGTGGGTCAAACCTGAATTTTATTCAATAACTGATATGAGTAAGTGAAAACAAGTAGAGTTCATTATGATTTTTTGAGAAATCGACATGAAGTTTTGGTGAAAGTGATTCGGAAATATATGTATTTTTAACAAACCGACTGCTGGACTGTTAAAACTACAATAATTTGTTTATTTTTGATGAATAATACTAATTTCTATACAAATACCGCTTCGGCTTTTTAAAATACAGCATCAGTAAAAGTAGTACTTACTACACTACCCTGTAGAAAACATTTCAAGGCTACCACTACTACAGCAATAATTTGCGACCGCTACAAAAATTGAATTTCGATTGTACAGCTAAAGTTAGATTTACAGAGAGTGCATCCATTTTGTATAACCAAGCCCCTTATTTCAAATTTCGATTTGTTTAGCACTATCAAAATTTTATTTTAAGCACTCTGTCTTGTACTGCTTTTAACAGAATCGGATGTGTTAACTAAAATCCGAGGTAACCGTCATGCCTGCAATAATCTTTAAACGAACGGTGAAAAACCCATGCAACAGTAGCCTCATTCAATCCAGGTGGTGTTATAAATATACGCTCTATGAGGTGACGGAAGTTTCAGGTCCTAATTAATATACGATTTAGCAAGCCTAAGCCCATGCTGAGCCTACATGCCAGGGTATTATCTATCAAGAACAGTGATTTGCCATAGACGACTCATCGGCACAGCTTGTACTATTGTATTTTAGTTTTACCTTGTGTGAAATTTTGCGCTATCCGTGGCACTGTGGGAGTCTTGAGACCAAAATTTGGTGACAAGCAAGGGAGTTGTTAAACACTTCTTAATGAGGGTCACTAATTGTGCTAGAGGGCGCAGGTTAAGCGCACCTGTAACGCAAAACAGGGACTTCACTTTTCCCTTATATTTCACGAGGCACAGAAATTTCACGAGAGGGCACCCCAGTGCAACCTCCTAGCAACGCCTCTTGGGGCAGGTTTTCCATCGTCGCCACTTTGCGATCAGCCGTTACTATCGATACTTGGTTTGCGTGGACCACGGTTAACTTTGCTCTAATTATGAGTTAATTCCAGTTTCCACGAAAACTAAGGCAGAGGAAGCCAAACTGTACCTAGATGGAAAAACTAAAATAAAAAAGCCAAACTCTGTATTAATACTATAATCAGCCGTATTCTAAATTAACATATAAAACAATACGTACACACCATTGTATATCTGTTTAACTATTTTATTGAAAAGAAATGTATATATGTAATAAACCTAATATTACACATAGAACACTAAGCCTATGTCCATTTCTACAAAATATCACTTCAGACAACTCATAACAATTAAAACAATGAATATTTTCCGAAAAAAAAGAAACCCAATTATTATAGTAATCGCTAGTGTAGTATTTGTTCAACGCACGATAAAGGCAAAACAACACTTAATAATTTAGTTAATGCAACATGCATACCATAAACAGTTGCATCGATTTATAAACATATAGACATACACTTACATTTCATACAAGAAAGCCCAAAATGTTAAATTAGTATCGTGGAAACGAAAGGAACAGAAAAAATGTGGAAAGATCAACGTCTTTCGGAAAACGTTATTTATTATTAAAAGACGTCGTTTGTCGAAAACGACGCTCGATTATACTAGCAATAAACAGACCCTGTGGGGAGGGCTAAGGATCTCGGGCGCCCTTGTGACACCTTAGTTTGTGACCAGTGAGTTAGAAATAAAAAGTGTGGAAAAACCCGAAAAACTTGTTCACCAAGGACGGGTCGATGCAGAACACCCTGCAACGCCCCCGCCGTAAAAATCTGTCGTTCGGTTAGCGAATCGGACAACAGTTGCAAACTTGTTTCATAACAGTAAAATACGTCGATATAAACAACTATAATTATATAAACATTATTTTCATGTGCATTATCTACATATAAATCTGTATTATTTATATTATATCAAATAACACCATTTTTAGTTATATATTTCTTTATTAGTACGTAAATATATTAAATAATGATATATCTTAGCATATCAGCAAGCAATGTATTTATTATTTTGTAATTATGTACGTTTAGTCATGAGAAATTAGTTGTAATAATTATAGTATAATTTTTTCTTCTCGTAAATGTTGTGTCAAACAATACAGCATTATATTATTTTGATATATTATTTAAATGTTCGAGGTCACCGCCAAACGTTAAACTGTTCTTATTTTGTTTGGGTGAATTCGATGTGAAAAAGTGTCTATCTTGGTTAAAAATTAAAAAGATTCTAAATATACGAATTCGATGTGAAAAAGTGTCTATCTTGGTTAAAAATTAAAAAGATTCTAAAATATACAATTCCACGGAATATTTATTTATATAAAATAAAAGCTACTACAACTACTACAATTTTGATTATCCAAATCAAGTTATATAAATTAATTAAGTAATAAGTAGTAAGAATATTTATTGACATAAAATAAAAGCTACTAAAACTACTACTATTTTGATTATCCAAATCAAGTTATATAAATTAACTAAGTAATAAGTAGTAAGAATATTTATTTACATAAAATAAAAGCTACTAAAACTACTACTATTTTGATTATCCAAATCAAGTTATATAAATTAATTAAGTAATAAGTAGTAAGAATATTTATTTATATAAAATAAAAGCTACTACAACTACTACTATGTTGATTATCCAAATCAAGTTATATAAATTAAGTAATAAAACTATTGGCTTGCTACAGTTTATGTATTAATGTTCTGCAAAGTTTAATGAAAAAATTTTGCACCGAGACAAATCTGTTCCAACATGCCATAGAAGTAGCGGATGCAGAAATGGGGCGGAAGCTAGAGCCATCCCGGCCCGAAAGACCTTAGCTGGTCCACCAAAAATAAAATAAAAATTATTATATAAAATGTATTAGAACAAGTTGTTGACCAGCGATGGGTCCATGTGCGGCTCCTTTTTCCTGTCAAAAATTTATAGATACCTCATTGCGTACTGGTGAAGTGCAGATACTGTGCAATATTACAAAGGTTTTGTAATGAAGGCTTTACGACGAGTTTGACCGTTGTCTCATTCCATATTATTTATGTAGTAGTGGCCTCGCGAGATAATTTTCGCATCGTTTTTCCACTTATAATATGTAGTAGGTCGAAAATATTTTATTAACTTTATACTGTACTAAGGCAATAAGTATTTTGTACATTTTATCTCAAGGTTTCTTTCTGCTCTCAAATTTTGTTCAAATCACAGGGCATTAGATGTAAGAGGAACAATGAGGCACAAAAAGTGTTACACTGAGCAAAAATTGAAGATAAGATATAAAATTAGCAAAAGTATGCGGTCAAAACTTAATAGTTCTTTGAGCTCCAAAGTAGAAAATTGATTACGATAAATACTCATATACATAGATATAGTGCAAGAACAGTGATATCAGTTCCAACGGGTAATTTCATATCTTTGATCCAGCCGTTGGCCATGACTTTTATTATTGTACTATGGAAAGATTATCACAGCAAATAGTTGTGGGTCAAAGCTGCTCGAAATTCGCAGCTGCAACCTGATAATTCTTATTCCAACGCAGCGGATGTTTGTACCAAAAATGCAATTCTAAATGCATTAGACTAGTTTCCCTAAGCGTTCGTATTTATAAAAGGCAAAAGCATGCAAGTAACCAATATTTAATTATGGTTTTGGTTTTACGGTTATAAAAAATTTGGAAACATAAGTGGGGAAATTTTTGAAGATATTCGACATAGTATAGCGGTTGCAAGTCGCACCGACAAAGGTTGCAGTACATAATTAAAGGTTGCCAATGTCCTACCATACAACAATAATTTAAGTGTTGTTTATGGTAGTATGCATAAATATAATTCAAAAACTAGGCAAAACTCGGTAATCACACTAAGGATCTCAGTGATTAAGACAGTAGTTCATCGCAGAGAATAAAACGAGCTATAACGATACTATCAAACTAACATATTCATGTTTAATTTGACATGATTCTTTCGCGCGCTATTCAGAAACCAACTTTAGATCTAGGAACATAATTCATTATAGAAAAAAACTAAACTTAGCAAAGTGTGCCAACTGCAAATCAACGCGAACTATAAGGAATTATTGAAAACAATTAAAAAAAGTTTTGAAGTTATTAATGAAAACGTTGATTTCAGATTATTTGACAGCTTTGTTTCTAGAATTTCAATCAAAATGTTGGTTTCATATTTTCCCGATAACTTTATTTCTGGAATTTGAGTAGAATTCTCTATATTTTAAAAAATTCTTTTAGCGGTAGAATTTTCGATAAAAATTGAATTTGAAGATTAAAACTTAATTAAATTTCAGCTATAAAGTTCACCTTATTACTAACAGTAAAATAACTGGCAGCCTATAATAAGATTTTGATCCTGTTGATTTAAGTTTTCAACACCCGAATGAGTTTCTGCATCGAGCAATTTTAAGCTAGCTTGAGTCAGCGCCAGGAATCGAAACCGGATTAATTGGTTGATTGAACAGCGTACATTATCTGCTAAGCTATCTATGAGCTGTTGCTCGGTCCTTTACGCACGTTGCAAATCTAATAACGCTCGTGCAAGCATGCAAAACATACAATCTAAATTAACACAACGAGTCGCAAAGTGCACCGTTGCCATACTGGTATAATTGTGTATAAAAAGATTAATAGAAATGCCACAGATTTCTACATTTTCATAAGTAAGAGAACTAAAAGCATCTTGAAGAGAAGTTTAAAATATCAGATTTAAATAATCGTTTTTCTGCATAAGCTGCATATGAAGCATTTGTACATTTGTGCTCCTTAATTTGTGCATTAAGGAACACAAATTTTATGCCGGTTTCTAAAACGAGTACTAACAGAAGCTTACCGGTAATATGAACACTAATATCTTTTGTTTCAGCTCCGACAGCGTGAATCATAAACGACGACATTCGATCAACGTTTGCCATTCGCAATTTGTCACCGTAGACGCTAACGGAGCTGGCGTCGACGATGTCCAAAATAAACGGCGATCCTTAAAGTATTAATTAAATCTATTTTACTTAATTAAATTTTACAATAAAAACTATTTAAATTTGATCCTATAAGCAAGATGGAGAATCTACGCTGCCGTTTGCACCATATCACCGTGAATGCTAATCGTTTTCTCATCGACGATGTCCAAAATGATCGTAGATCCTTAAATTATGGAATAAATCTTATATGAAAACCTAAAAAAATTACGTGTATACTGTAAACAAGGTCGAGAATCTAATGTGTATAAATAGTTGACACAAGAGTAAACGTAGTAATCAAAGTACACGATAAATGCGTTAGGGCGGTATATCGCATGATCGGTTTTAGAAAGTTTTTTTACAGTTACACACATATATATTTGTGTATGTATAACGAAAACAACCAAGTGTAGTTATTGGGTATTCTACTGTTTATCACTCAAAGAATGTTCATTTACGTAAATTATTCTAGTTTTGGTTCGTATGTGTAAAGAATCACGGTAAATAATCGTTATTTTCTAAATTATATTCAAAATGTTTTACCATAATTGTTAACAGATACGGCTCATGTCAACTTTAGGGGCCGAAGTATAATGCATGCCGTGCCGTTCTCGATATACTACGCCTAAGCATTAGTCTTAGCCTAAGATTATATTCGGGCGTTATAACATTAGAAAAACGAACAGCTTAGAGCGCGGGTGAGGGATTCGGGAGGCGACACCCGCCGACTTAGACTTAGGCTTAGTTCATTGCTCATGCTGGGACCTTAGCTTAGGCTAATACTAAGGCTTAGGCTTAGTATATCGAGAACGGCATGGCATGCATTATACTTCGGCCCCTAAAACTCACATGGGCCACAGATACTAATCAAAATTAGAATAATTTACGTGAGTGAATATTATTCGTGTGATAAGCAGTAAGTAGTTAGCGGATAAGTGACTGCTTATCACTAAAATAATATTCATTTTCAAAAATTATTATAATTTTGGTCCGGATCTGTAAACAACAATGGTAAGTTTATTATGAGGCGTGTGTTTACACGTGCTTTGTAAATCAATCGCTTTTCGAGGTAGCTTAATGAAACGAGCAATATTTCTAATATAATTTTAGAGAATGAAAATATTCGCGATTTTGCATGCAACTGAATTGCTATGACAAAACTACTTTTATACCAAATATGCCAAAATTAGTTATGCCAAAAACCTACAAAAGTTCGTAAACTGACAACATATCTCTGCATGAGACTAAGCCATTCATTAGCTGTAAGCTTAAATTGTTAAAATAAAAAAACATAATTTGCCCAAATGTGCGGTTCCAGTACCTTTAATTTCCATACTGTTGAAATAAATGTGGATTTTGTACGATCCTGCACCCATCGGTGTAAACTGTATTCGATGTTGGCCTGCTCCGACCGCTTCTTGTTGTATCGGAATTGCGGTACCACGGTTAATCGTTACCTAGAACAAATTTTATAGTAAGTTTCTAACAACATGCAAAAGCTGAAAACAGTCAGCTGATATATAACAATTTAATATTGATATCAAAACATTAGCACCTCAGCCCTAAGATCATTCGTGGCCCTGTTGCTTGATCTAAATTTCACTCACAGCTAATATCGATATGCAGTTTTTCTATTAAAACCAAATTATTTGTCGTATTTATATTACTGCGTAACTATATCATTCTGTACAACCGAAAATTGATCGCCACGCATCTACTAATATGATCGCTACCGTGCTACAATATCACGATACAGGCAATCACCGTTACTAATTTTGATGTCGTGGGGATCCCCACCCCGCAGTGGGGATTTCTCTACGGTTGTTTGTTATGCTGAATGTGATCGTGTCATGGCAACTGGTTTTGCTGGTCATCATCTTGCTGCAGCTTGTGCGCAACCAAACCAAAGGCGTAGCCAGGGGGGCCATTGCCCCCCAACCGACCCGACCTATAAAATTTTTTTCCACCGTTATAACGCTATGCAAAAGATTTTCCGGATTTCTTGCGATTCTGTTATTCTAAAATGGCCCAAAATGAATATTTTTGACCTGAAATCCCCAAAATCGGACCTGCAGGGCCAATTCACTCACTTTTATAACTCAAATTTACCAATTTTGCGGATCTTGTAGGCCATATATATCCTCGAGGGGCGTTTCCCCCCAACCCGGAATCCTGGCTACGCGTATGAACCAAACTCACTACTAAAACTGTGAAGAGGGCGGAACCTCTTGTGTAATGAACTTTGCTATGGTCCAAGGTGGGCGAACTTACAAACGCCCCATCGCTGTAGGGACCACCCATACCTGTGAGTACAGCCACGGGCCCCAGTCTCCCTGTCAGATACGAAAACTCTCTGACATTTTGGGAATTACTGGGGACTAGATACTTGCTCTCTAGCTTCAGTGCATGATACAGACAGCTCTCATGCTAATTAAGTCTCATACCAGATACTTTAGCTCTCTAGTATGATGCTGGGGGTACTAGCTTATTAGCCTCATTTCATTAGCCATAGATGGGTCTGTTGCTAACCGGATATTAATGCATTTACCTACACATCTTTCCGGCTTTTTCAACCACCAGTTACGTTGTATAATCAATACGTCTCTGATCATGTGAGATGAAGTACTAGTGAATTTTTCACCTCCATAATTCGGGTTTGGAAAAAGCCGGAAAGATGTGTTAGGTAAAGGCTTAAGTATCCGGTTCAATTTAGCAATCAGGCAAGGACCCATCTATGGCTAATGAAATGAGGCTAATAAGCTAGTACCCCCAGCATCATACTAGAGAGCTAAAGTATCTGGTATGAGACTTAATTAGCATGAGAGCTGTCTGTATCATGCACTGAAGCTAGAGAGCAAGTATCTAGTCCCCAGTAATTCCCAAAATGTCAGAGAGTTTTCGTATCTGACAGGGAGACTGGGGCCCGTGGCTGTACTCCGCTCAGGTATCGGGCTTGGTCCCTACAGCGATGGGGCGTTTGTAAGTTCGCCCACCTTGGACCATAGCAAAGTTCATTACACAAGAGGTTCCGCCCTCTTCACAGTTTTAGTAGTGAGTTTGGTTCATACGCGTAGCCAGGATTCCGGGTTGGGGGGAAACGCCCCTCGAGGATATATATGGCCTACAAGATCCGCAAAATTGGTAAATTTGAGTTATAAAAGTGAGTGAATTGGCCCTGCAGGTCCGATTTTGGGGATTTCAGGTCAAAAATATTCATTTTGGGCCATTTTAGAATAACAGAATCGCAAGAAATCCGGAAAATCTTTTGCATAGCGTTATAACGGTGGAAAAAAATTTTATAGGTCGGGTCGGTCGGCAACGGCCCCCCTGGCTACGCCTTTGGTTTGGTTGCGCACAAGCTGCAGCAAGATGATGACGAGTAAAACGAGTTGCCATTAACACGACTCACATTCAGCATAAACAAACAACCTAGAGAAATCCCCACTGCGGGGTGGGGATCCCCACGACATCAAAATTAGTAACGGTGATTGCCTGTATCGTGATATTGTAGCACGGTAGCGATCATATTAGTAGATGCGTGGCGATCAATTTTCGGTTGTACAGAATGATATAGTTACGCAGTAATATAAATACGACAAATAATTTGGTTTTAATAGAAAAACTGCATATCGATATTAGCTGTGAGTGAAATTTAGATCAAGCAACAGGGCCACGAATGATCTTAGGGCTGAGGTGCTAATGTTTTGATATCAATATTAAATTGTTATATATCAGCTGACTGTTTTCAGCTTTTGCATGTTGTTAGAAACTTACTATAAAATTTGTTCTAGGTCAACGCATTACACCGTGGTACCGCAATTCCGATACAACAAGAAGCGGTCGGAGCAGGCCAACATCGAATACAGTTTACACCGATGGGTGCAGGATCGTACAAAATCCACATTTATTTCAACAGTATGGAAATTAAAGGTACTGGAACCGCACATTTGGGCAAATTATGTTTTTTTATTTTAACAATTTAAGCTTACAGCTAATGAATGGCTTAGTCTTGATGCAGAGATATGTTGTCAGTTTACGAACTTTTTGTAGGTTTTTGGCATAACTAATTTTATATTCAGAAGAAGTTTGATACAATTTAGTTGCATGTAAAAAGTCCTAATATTTTCATTCTCTAAAATTATATTAGAAATATTGCTCGTTTCATTAAGCTACCTCGAAAAGCGATTGATTTACAAAGCACGTGTAAACACACGCCTCATAATAAACTTACCATTGTTGTTTACAGATCCGGACCAAAATTATAATAATTTTTGAAAAATGAATATTATTTTAGTGATAAGCAGTCACTTATCCGCTAACTACTTACTGCTTATCACACGAAGAGTTCACTCACGTAAATTATTCTGAATTTTGATTAGTATCTGTGGCCCATGTGAGTTTTAGGGGCCAAAGTATAAGTCATGCCATGCCGTTCTCTCTATATACTAAGCCTAAGCCTTAGTATTAGCCTAAGCTAAGGTCCCAGCATGAGCAACTACAGTGTAGCTTAAAGCCTAGTCTGCGGGTGTTGCTTCCCGAATCCCTCACCCGTGCTCTAGCTGTTTGTTTTCTATGTTATAATGCCAACAGACCTTAGGCTAAGACTAATGCTTAGGCTTAGTATATTGAGACGCACGCATGCATCGACATACTTCGGCCCTAAAGTCCTAACATGAGCTGTATTGTTAAATATTATGTAAAACATTTAATATACTCTAAATAGTTACTACATTTACCTCGCTACTCTTTACATATGACCACAAACTTAGACAATCTATGAATGCTAACATTCTTTGTAGCTAATAAACAGGCAATACAATTTAGACCACACTTGCTTGTTTTAGTTATATACACAAATATATATGTGTGTAGCTTAAAAAAGCTTTCTCAAAATCATGGCACATATGTGAACTACATTTATTGTGTACTCATCATGAATATCACTCTGTGCTAATACATTATTTCATACACATTATCTTCACCTTGTTTACAATATACACGTAATGTTTTCAGGTCTTCAATCACATTTATTCCATAATTTAAGGATCTACTATTATTTTGGACATAGTAAATGACAAAACCATTAGCATTCACGGTGATATGGTGCAAACGGCAGCGTAGATTCTCCATCTTGCTTGTGCAGGTTCAAATTTAAATAGTTTTTATTGTAAAATTTAATTAAAGTAAAATAGATTTAATTAATACTTTAAGGATCGCCGTTTATTTTGGACATCGTCGACGCCAGCTCCGTTAGCGTCTACGGTGACAAATTGCGAATGGCAAACGTTGATCGAATGTCGTCGTTTATGATTCACGCTGTCGGAGCTAAAACAAAAGATATCAGCTTTCATATTACCGGTAAGCTTCTGTTAGTACTCGTTTACAAACCGAGCAGTAAAAATTTGTGTTCCTTAATGCACAAATTAAGGAGCACAAATGTACAAATGCTTCATATGCAGCTTATGCAGAAAAACGATTATTTAAATCTGATATTTTAAATTTCTCCTCAAGATGCTTTTAGTTCTCTTACTTCTGAAAATGTGGAAATCTGTGGCATTTCTATTAATCTGTTTATACACAATTATACCAGTATGGCAACGGTGCACTTTGCGACTCGTTGTGTTAATTTAGATTGTATGTTTTGCATGCTTGCACGAGCGTTATTAGATTTGCAACGTGCGTAAAGGAGCGAGCAACAGCTCATAGATAGCGTAGCAGATAATGTACGCTGTTCAATCAACCAATTAATCCGGTTTTGATTCCTGGCGTAGACTCAAGCTAGCTTAAAATTGCTCGATGCAGAAATTCATTCGGGTGTGGAAAACTTAAATCAACAGGATCAAAATCTTATTATAGGCTGCCAGTTATTTTACTGTTAGTAATAAGGTGAACTTTATAGCTGAAATTTAATTAAGTTTTAATCTTCAAATTCAATTTTTATCGAAAGTTCTACCGCTAAAAGAATTTTTTAAAATATAGAGAATTCTACTCAAGTTCCAGAAATAAAGTTATCGGAAAAATATAGAAACTAACATTTTGATTGAAATTCTAGAAACAAAGCTGTCAAATAATCTGAAATAACGTTTTCATAATAACTTCAAAACTTTTTTTAATTGTTTCAATAGTCCTATAGTTCGAGTTGATTTGCAATTGGCACACTTGGCTGAGTTTAGCTTTTTTCTATAATGAATTATGTTCCTAGATCTAAAGTTGGTTTCTGAATAGCGCGCGAAAGAATCATGTCAAATTAAACATGAATATGTTAGTTTGATAGTATCGTTATAGCTCGTTTTATTCTCTGCGACGAACTACTGTTCTTAATCACTTAGATCCTTAGCGTCATTACCGAATTTTGCCTAGTTTTTGAATTATATTTATGCATACTACCATAAACAACACTTAAATTATTGTTGATGGTAGGACATTGGCAACCTTTAATTATGTACTGCAACCTTTGTCGGTGCGACTTGCCACCTCTATACTATGTCGAATATCTTCAAAAATTTCCCCACTTATGTTTCCAAATTTTTTATAACCGTAAAACTAAAACCATAATTAATATTGGTTACTTCATGCTTTTGCCTTTTATAAATACGAACGCTTAGGGAAACTAGTCTAATGCATTTAGAATTGCATGTTTGGTACAAACATCCGCTGCGTTGGAATAAGAATTATCAGGTTGCAGCTGCGAATTTCAAGCAGCTTTGACCCACAACTATTTGCTGTGATAATCTTTCCATAGTACAATAATAAAAGTCATGGCCAACGGCTGGATCAAAGATATGAAATTACCGGTTGGAACGGATATCACTGCTGTTGCACTATATCGATGTATATGAGTATTTATCGTAATCAATTTTCTACTTTGGAGCTCAAAGAACTATTAAGTTTTGACCTCATACTTCGCTAATTTTATATCTTATATTCAATTTTTGCTCAGTGTAACACTTTTTGTGCCTCATTGTTCCTCTTACATCCAATGCCCTGTGATTTGAACAAAATTTGAGAGCAGAAAGAAACCTTGAGATAAAATGTACAAAATACTTATTGCCTTAGTACAGCATAAAGCTAATAACATATTTTCGACCTATTACATATTATAAGTGGAAAAACATCGAAAATTATCTCGTGAGGCCACTACTACATAAATAATATGGAATGAGACAACGGTCAAACTCGTCGTAAAGCCTTCATTACAAAACCTTTGTAATATTGCACAGTACCTGCATTTCACCAGTACGCAATGAGGATCTATAAATTTTTGACAGGAAAAAGGAGCCGGCACATGGAACCATCGCTGGTCAACAACTTGTTCTAATACATTTTATATAATAATTTTTATTTTATTTTTGGTGGACCAGCTAAGGTCTTTCGGGCCGGGATGGCTCTAGCTTCCGCCCCATTTCTGCATCCGCTACTTCTATGGCATGTTGGAACAGATTTGTCTCGGTGCAAAATTTTTTCATTAAACTGGCAGAACATTAATACATAAACTGTAGCAAGCCAATAGTTTTATTACTTAATTTATATAACTTGATTTGGATAATCAACATAGTAGTAGTTGTAGTAGCTTTTATTTTATATAAATAAATATTCTTACTACTTATTACTTAATTAATTTATATAACTTGATTTGGATAATCAAATAGTAGGAATCTTCGTAGCTTTTATTTTATGTAAATAAATATTCTTACTACTTATTACTTAGTTAATTTATATGTCTTGATCTGGATAATCAAAATAATAGTAGTTTCAGTAGGCTTTTATTTTATGTCAAATAAAGATTCTTATTATTATTACTTAATAAATTTATATAATTTAATTTGGATAATTAAAATTGTAGTAGTTGTAATAGCTCTTACTTGCATATAAATAAATATTTCGTAAAATTGTATATTTTAGATTCTTTTTTATTTTTAACCAAGTAGACACATTTTCACAATCGAATTAATATATCTAAAATCTTTTTTTAAATCTTCAACCAAGATAGACGGTTTTTGATAGAATTTACTCAAACAAAAGAACATTTTAACGTTTGGCGGTAACCTCGAACATTTAAATAATATCTAAAAATAATATAATGATAAATTAGTTTGACACAACATTTACGATAAAGAAAAAATTATACTAGGTAGTTATTACAAATTATTTCATTAGGCGCACCAAAGGTACATAATTACAAAATAATAAATACATTGTTGCTGACATGCTAAGATATATCATTATTTAATATATTTACGAACTAAATAAAAAAATATATAACTAAAAATGCTCTTATTTCATATAACATAAATAATACAGTTTTATATGTAGATAGTGCATATGAAAAGTAATGTTTATAGAACTAGACTTGTTTATCTCGATGTACTTTACTGCTATGAAACAAGTTTGCAACTGTTGTCCGATTCGCTAACCGAACGACAAGATTTTTACGGCGGGGGCGTTGCAGGGTGTTCTGCATTGACCCGTCCTTGGTGAACAAGTTTTTCGGGTTTTTCCACACTTTTTATTTCTAACTCACTGGTCACAAACTAAGGTGTCACAAGGGCGCCCGAGATCCTTAGCCCTCCCCACAGGGTCTGTTTATTGCTAGTATAATCGAGCGTCGTTTTCGACAAACGACGTCTTTTAGAATAAATAACGTTTTCCGAAAGACGTTGATCTTTCCACATTTTTTCTGTTCCTTTGTTTCCACGATACTAATTTAACATTTTGGGCTTTCTTGTATGAAATGTAAGTGTATGTCTATATGTTTATAAATCGATGCAACTGTTTATGGTATGCATGTTGCATTAACTAAATTATTAAGTGTTGTTTTGCCTTTATCGTGCGTTGAACAAATACTACACTAGCGATTACTATAATAATTGGGTTTCTTTTTTTCGGAAAATATTCATCGTTTTAATTGTTATGAGTTGTCTGAAGTGATATTTTGTAGAAATGGACATAGGCTTAGTGTTCTATGTGTAATATTAGGTTTATTACATATATACATTTCTTTTCAATAAAATAGTTAAACAGATATACAATGGTGTGTACGTATTGTTTTATATGTTAATTTAGAATACGGCTGATTATAGTATTAATACAGAGTTTGGCTTTTTTATTTTAGTTTTTCCATCTAGGTACAGTTTGGCTTCCTCCTGCCTTAGTTTTCGTGGAAACTGGAATTAACTCATAATTAGAGCAAAGTTAACCGTGGTCCACGCAAACCAAGTATCGATAGTAACGGCTGATCGCAAAGTGGCGACGATGGAAAACCTGCCCCAAGAGGCGTTGCTAGGAGGTTGCACTGGGGTGCCCTCTCGTGAAATTTCTGTGCCTCGTGAAATATAAGGAAAAAGTGGAATCCGGGTTTTGCGTTACAGCGATGGATGTGTGCCTTTATACTAGCTACCATTAAGAAGCGTTCAACACTCACAGGCGTCAAGCCAACAA
>JASANE010026610.1:0-14066 GCA_030248225.1 Trileptium ribeirensis
CTGCACTCAGGGGTCCAAACGAAAATGGTATTCTTTTTCAGAAGGTTATTGAGTGCAGATGCTCTGGAAGCAAAGTCTTTAATAAATTTCCGATAGTAGGATGCGAGCCCTAAAAATCCTCTTACCTACTTTATAGTTTTCGGCGTGGTATACTCTTTTACTGCTTTCACTTTATCTGGGTCCGGCTCGATTCTGTCACCGGATACGACATTCCTAAAAACTGTATTTTAGTTCGACCAAAACTACACTTCTTAGGTTTTAGTTTCATGTTCCATTCTTGAAGTCTTACAAACACGTCCGCCAAATCCTGGAGGTGTCGGTCAAACGTTGATGAAAATATTAATATGTCATCAATATAGGATAGTACCTTATCCTCTAGTCCTGCCAGTAAAAATTTTATTGCTCGCATGAACGAGCTGGGGGCGCACTTCAGTCCAAAGGGCATTACGTTAAATTCAAAAAGCCCACTGTCGGTGTTGAAAGCTGTCTTTTCTTTGTCTTCTTCTTCGAGCTCCATTTGCCAGTAGCCGCTTGTTAGGTCCAGACTTGAAAAATATTTCGCACCCCCTAATCGGTCTAGGCAGTCTTCAATGCGAGGAATGGGGAACATGTCCGATTTGGTAACAGCATTTAGTTTTTTATAATCCACACAAATTCTATTTGACCCGTCCTTTTTACAAACAATTACTA
Organism: Trileptium ribeirensis; assembly: GCA_030248225.1. Lineage (NCBI taxonomy): Eukaryota > Metazoa > Nematoda > Enoplea > Enoplida > Thoracostomopsidae > Trileptium > Trileptium ribeirensis. The sequence goes on from JASANE010026610.1 coordinate 691, forward strand.
TAGGCGAGGCCCAAGGAGACGCTGAAGGCCTAATAATTCCATATTTTCCAATTGTAGCTTCATATCCTCCTTAGCGGCCTGAGGAATCCTACAACGCCTTTGATAAACAGGTAGGCTGTTCCCACAATTAATTGAGTGTTTGACAAATTTTAAACAACCCAGGTCATAATCGGAAAATGAAAATACGCTACTCCAGGAATTCAAAAATTGAGATATTAATCTATTTTGATCCTCGGTTAAATCAGAGTCTTGCAAAAACAAATTGGGGATAGTAATATCATTTGCAGTGTTAGATTTTGGTATAACTTTGGACATGAGAGAATCGCTATGGGAGCCACCAGGACAACTTTGACTATTAACATTGGCCACACATTTATCTTGATTAGACATAGATTTCCACATTTTGATAGTTTGATTTCGGAAAATACACTTCCCTTGGGCTATGTCCAGAACACATTTGTATTTTATCATAAAATCTATCCCAAATATTATATCATAAGGAATGTCTTTACTAAGAAACACGGGATGTACATACCGTTGAGATCCAGTGTGTATCTCTACATCCAACGCACCAAGAAGGCCCAAGCCCTCACCACTCACTGTTTTTGCTACTTGATTGCCAAAACCTGCCGACCATATCTAGACGCGACGCAGTCTGAAACTTAAGAATACTTATATTACAACCAGTATCACATAATATCTCCACCGGAATTTTTCCAAATAGTTTCCCCAGGACAAGAGGAATGCGATTTAAGTTTTTGTCCATTAGAACACTTTTCCCAGTATAAACACAGAAATTGCCTGAACCAGGATCATTGATGAAACCGCGAGCAAAATGCAAATTGGGATCACTATGCTGTAGAGTACGTAGTTTTGATCTTATGATCATTAAGATTTTCCCTAGCCAGCTTTTCCCAGGGTATTTTTCGATGTTCCAAATTTTATCATCAGACGCCGCCAATCCACATCCCCAAACCGAGTCATAGCTTGTTTCAGTTAAGTATTCATGATCTGTGTCAAGTAGAAATTTTCGTGATATAGACGAACTCCGAAATTTTTCCATATTACCATGAAACATGATTTTAAAAGCCAAACCCGACATTATCCATATTTCCCGATTTTTACGAACGGCTGACGAACCTTTTGTAAGTCTCTTTTGTAGTTTTGGATCGTGTTCACAACATACTGCCATGGCAGTCACAAAATCTCCTGCAAAACAACACTGACAACACAAATAATACTGTTCTGTACAATTAAATATCTTACCATCAATTTCCAATTTAACTAAATAGTGATTTGACAACACATTGCCGCAGCCATAAAACGGCAACACACCGCCCTATTTTTCAACAAATTTACATTTGGGAGGATTACCTAAACTACAAGCATGGGGTTTCCACACATTTATATTAGATATATTCACATACACCTCGTCCACACAGATCTCTTTCTTACAAATTTTATTATACCTATATCCAGTGCAGTTTGGTTCAATTTTAGTACTTACTTTCTCCAGGAGGTCCGGTAACATCTGATCGACGCCTTTGCTTTGGGCTCGAGTTGGCTTCTCCCTCAGCTCTTCGCCCCGCGCGACGAGTTCTGAGGCTTGTAAAATTAGAGCCGGAGTTGTAGCAGGTGGCAAATGATACCACTCATGGCCGCAATCTACGCAAAATCCCGCCTGCGGAATCCCAATGCTCTCTTCCAACCACTCGTCGACCAACACCACGACACCCGCCGAATCACATGATAGGCAGTGATAATCCGCCATTGCAGTGCAGTTTTGGCGCAATACTTTCACATCATCCGCGCAAAGCATATCTGACAATTTGACCCGCCGAGGGTGGGAATTTTCGACATTCTCGAACTGCGCCAATCCCTGAGCGACCAACATCTCAGATACCCCGTAACGGAGACCAAGTGTCATATCGACGACGAGGCAGCTCTTTAATGTGGTGTCTCTAAACTGCACCGTTGCCTCCTGGTTGACCAAGCGTTGTAGTAAACTTGATGCATATGGGCCATAGTCAGCTTTGCCATGCGGAGACATAATGTTATTCAGCTCCACTCGAAAACACTGAAGAGGCGTATTAACGAGGATGGGATGCCGCGGCATCTCGAAGACCTGCTCCAGGCTACAGCGGTTGCCCCTCCCTACATCCACCAGCCAGACATTATACACTCTCCGTGTCGGGATGGAGATGACCTCACCTCGTAGAGCCTGGCCCGACATCACGATAATCACCTGTTTCTGAGGCCAAACTTCCAGTTCTGTTAGGGTGACCAACTCATCGACTACGGGCAAGCATGCATTGATGATATCCATCAGGCATTTTTCTTTCACCAGTGATATCCAAATGCGTCGCGGGTTCTCCGCCGCTTCGATGGTCACCCTTTGTCTGGCGCCATTCCCAACAGGGTTCCGATCAGGATACGCTCTCCGGGGTGCCCAACAGGGTACTGGGGGTACACCATGACGCGGAGGCAAACCCTTGGGCCCGTTTGACGCCAAGATAGCCAAAGCATTTTGTTCATCCATTTTTCTGTAATAGAAGTTTAATACCTTGATTAAAATATTTTTCGCAGTTAGTGTGTGCTCTTCCATACTACGCAAAATTTTTTACTGGGATTCCCAAAATAAATCTGTTTACCAAGAACGTCTTTGAAATCACTCGCTAAATAATTGCTAACGCGAGTCATAATAATTTCTGGACGTTTACATCCTGACAAATTTTTCTACTGTCTAGTATAATTGTTTTTGTTTCTTTCATGGTTTCTCGATGGTAACTTCTCGTATACGGAATAGTCTCACTCTTATTATATATCATTACTACGGACATTTTATACTCAGGCTCCCGTACTACATGATTAGAGAAATGGCACATCATGGCTGAGTGTGGATTCTTAAGTGTAGTCTCATTTTCCACAATTCTATTAGCTAACCTCTCGTTTTGTTCCCGAAGTCGTAAGGCTTCTGCTTTCCACTCATCCACTTGTTCCAGGGTTCCTCGCTGAAGTGGCATTTCTCGCATGTCATTTGACCAACGCGATGATTCCGCCATGATATCAATTTGATTAGCCTGAGCTATAGGAGCTCTCCAACCACTGACCACTGATCTTTGCTGATTGTTATTTTGCAAATTTCTGGGTTGCCAAAAGGTTGAGGGGATCTGTTGGGGGGCCATCGACTTACATTTTGAGAGAACCTATTTTGCGGAAAATTTTGTCGCCTTTGTGTGCAATTAAATTTTATATGACCTGGTCTTCTACAAAAGTCACAGATTTTTCGCTCGTCGTTTGTCATTCTGCTACGATTTTGCCCTCCAAAACTTGTATTAGCGACATTCCGACCGTTATCAGACCCGTCCTTAAGGGTAATCCCTGCCTGTAAAAGTTCCTTATTTAATTTTACCATCTCATCCATCTTTGTCTCAAAATTACTAGGTACATCAGTTTTTTGTATCAGCGTATAAGGCCTCCAACTTGGGCCTTTTGAGTAGGATGGCCGATCCATCATTTCATAACATTCTTGTTCACACGCTCTGGAAATTGGCGCCTGCATAGAAGTAGGATTGGACGTCATGACAAACCTCTTGATAGACCCCTTGAGCCCATTTAAAAAGTTATCCATGGCCAATCGATCCCTGCTATCCCCCTCAATAGTTGGATAGGCCTTCCTTACTAAGCGTTCTATATCTCTGGCGTAAATTTCCACTGGCTCGTTCGGCCCTTGGCTTCTCGTCCGCAGTTGAATGCTATATTGGTTAGCAGTTTCCTTAGTTATTAGATACTCTTTAAGTGACTGCCGTACCATACTGTAATTTTTCTGTATGCCAGAGGGAATGGACTCCCACTTACGCACTGCTTCATCCCGTAAATATGCAGGTAATAATCGGGCCATCTCAGCATGGTCCCACTCGTTGGCCAATGCAATTCTCTCAAAGGTGCTTAGCCATTCCTCAAAATCGTCCCCAAAATTTCTCGCATAGAGGGGTATATTTTTAATCTCAATAGACCTATAACCATACTGACTCGGAATAAGGCGGTGATCGGATTGATAACCCCCCGAGGTTGCAGCAACAGGTTGGGAACCCCCGGGAGTAGCTACTGTTGAATTTGGCATCGCTTCCAGAACTAACTTATTTAACTTAGATTTCGACTCACGTGGACCACCTGTATGTCGACGATAAGCTTTTTCAATATAAGTCTCAGAATCCAGATTATACCTCCAAGTTCTTAAGCTTAAGGCTTCCTCTTCCAGGCTTGCGGCACCAAAATGTAGCCCGCGTGAGTCCTAACCACGTTGATTTGGGGTTGCACAATGTGTCTAATGCTCAACGCCAGTTTAGAGGAATAATTGAAAGTTCAGTGTGTTGGTAGTCAAACGTATTTTGCCCAAAATTTTTACTACAACAACCATACATTAATTACACATAGATATTCACTTACGTTAATTCCAAATAAAATCCACGATCACACGATTCACAATACACCGCTTAAAATAATTGTCGAGAGTATACGAATATCTTGTACCTCCGATTGCGAGAACTGAACTGCCTAAGCTTAGCGCGCATGAGCTTAAATAAACTTTTATCCCGGACCAGAAACCTAGGAATAGGAGGTTTACACAGTTAAGAATCAGAAATTCTTGGAATTGAGAAATTCGCTCCCAAACTTAAACGAAAATTTGCGCGTTAGAGAATATCTTTTTATAAAATTCTCGGAATCCCTAACTCAAAACAAAATTTGGAAAATCCAACAGAAATACACTTACAGTTCCGCTAATGTAAGTGTAACAGTTAAGGCACCCAGGGCTTACACTCAAATCCGATAGGTACCTAAACTGTAGCCCTGGCACACAAATTTTAAAATTTTATATTGTTTTAAACTCTCTTAATCTTAATAATTTCTAGAATTAATAAAATTGTTAGGGTCAGAAATTGCCGAGGGGATGAGGTCTGTAACTCCTTAATGGGTGGGCCAAATGATGCCAAATATGGTATGGATCATCTACAGTGTGCCCTATAGTATTTGCCATCAAAATCCGCATATGCCCACAACATCCCACCTGTCCGTTATGGCCATATTTGCACAGTTAATGCATTTTCAATATTAATATGCTGGGAATTTTTAAATTGCGAATACAATAATTGTAAGATTTTGTTTCACAAACAGCATATATTGTGTCATACAAACGTTATACAGTTGGCACTATACATTGACAAATTAACATATTAAAAACATTATGTGTACACACGGTTTACACATACCACTTGGATATATAAGTCACACATAACAAGCAGACCGCACCGTAACAACCAAACTAAACTGATGACGCAAAATCTATCTTTCACACTATTGTCTATGCATATAATAATGTAGAATAGATTAGAATTAATTTATTAAAGTCTAGAATGTAAAGATAATCGGGAAATCAAACCGTTACAGTACCGTATATACATGAAATATTATTGCTTTGAAACAATTTGCGGCATTATGAACAAATAAAATAATATTGTCAGACAGTGACAACCAACCCAGTTCGATTATAATATCTTGTGGTACCGTTTTGATGCCTCTGATATAGTTACAAGCATGTGATTATATGTTTCTTACTGGTGAACAGGTGCTGAAAAACTGAAACAGCTTAGGACGAAGAGATACGGGCGAATTTATAAATTGAACAAATCATCTCGATGAAACTTCAAATAGAGCTAAAATCGCTTTACTCTAATATAATCAGGATCGTCCGGTTCGAATTGATGACACGCCCAGTCCATGACGTAACCATGTTTATATTCGCCAAGAACTCTCTGAAAACAACGAGAATATATCAATATATTAAGCACCAGGAAATCCTGAAACTATGTGTTTATAGTATAATTCATACATATCTCAAACGTAGCCAAGGGATGCTAAATTCGTTCCGTCCAGAAGCCAGATATACATATATTCCATGGTCATTTCTGTGGATATTTATCGTTTTTTTCGAAGTATAGTGAGAACTACCGCCTTACCCAAATAGAAAGTTTGGTTCCCTGGCGTGTTTTGAAATTTTGTCCCGTTCAAGAGAAAAGCTTTCCTGAGTGCTCGCGTAAATTAATTCGGTAGAGCTCCTTTAGTTCGCACAAATATCTTTTCTAAAATTTCGTTTTCATTAGGATATATGTACACAGCTTTTTCAAGACCGTGTATTAACTTTTTCAATATGTACACATATTACCTCAGATTTAGGTCTAAATATCGAGCTATATGGCTATTTTGGTCACATTATGTAGAGCAATTCATCCTCTTTGTAGCTGCAAATATTGTGCTGCTATTGTCATTATCTACGCTGCGGTGTCGAAGCAACATGGCTGACATTCGGAGGCTCATTTTATAATTCAATTTCCAATATAACTGTAAACGTCTCTCTAAATTACATATTCAGCAATCACAATCACCATCTTGGCGATAATACAAGTTACCAGTAAATACATAAAACCTAACTGCGATACTGAATGACGTCTACTATATATACGATCCTTAATGTTTTAAATTTTTATGCTTGCATAAACCACATATCAGGGAATAACCGGAACCGGAACCAGCAACCGGAACCGTCCATTTAAACCGGATCCGGAACCTGGTCTTCGAAATTTATATATAGTAAAACAGATGAAGGAAGAAATCAAGGTATAGTGGATTTAAAATACATTAAAAATAACTTTTACATTAAACTTAATGTATTGCGGTGGTATTATTGCCTTTCTGAAACTTTAAAGAGACTGAGGAAGCTAATAATATTTATTTATCGATCAAATATGTCGATTTTTGGACACCCAGAGCAAAAAATGCCTTCCACTATACACCATTGCGTATACTGCGTCAAATCGAATATGCCTACAAAGCTTGGAGCGTAGAATACACACTTTCGCTCTGTCTCCAGTCGCCTTGCTTTACTACACATACTTTTGTTACATGTTCTTCTGTAGCAAACTTGAAATTATTGGTTTATAAGATTCTAGGAGAAAATAATAGATAGAAGGTAATTTTCTGATCAGTGGTCAGAGAAACTGTTTAGGCTAGCGTTGGACAAACAGTGCCCGCCAGTTAGATGATAACTTTCTAATAAGAATGCTATAAATGAGACACACTGTGATGCTGCTCGCACAGTTTCAATAAATACAGTTATTTGCCAAGAAGCAGTTTCTAGCTGCGTTGGAGACAACGTTAGTTTACTTCAATTTATACTGATTTACCAAGTTTACAAGCGCATTGGCTGGTTCTTGAAGCAATTAATGTTAGCCAAGCATACCCTAAGTACTTCTGCGTAAGCCATACTCTGTTACCGAGTTGGACCGGTTTAATTGAAACGAACCCCACAGACTTGGAAGTGTAAAATAGCTGCTACAAGCATCGACGTGGCTTTGATTTGCTAACAAACTCTTGCAAGTTATTATGAAAAATTCCAACTGAAATTATGTCCACTACTTACATTTCAAACGTCAAATTGCTTAGTTAATCTTTTCTTTTGCTTGGTAGTATTGGAGCTTGATCAATGTATAATATATATTACATATGTTTGGATCACAGATGAAGCAAAAACGTGGAAAATTTCAAACAAAATTTTTAAACCGGAATTCCGGTTCCGGTATGGTTTTTGCCCTTTGCCTGAACCGCAACCGGAACACGATTTCCGCCGAAACCGGAACCGGAATTCCGGTTACTCCCTGCCACATATATACCGATATATATCCGCCATTTTACCGGGATGCAGTAAACCTGCGCTGATGATTTATTGCAGGATAAAAGCGAGGTTGCAATATTTTGACAACCCATACATAAAAATTGCCTGATGGATCAGTCAACTAAAAATAAGAATATTTAGAAAACCAGCTTTATGACAATACATGTTCATTGACTAAAAAACCATTAGTTGTTGCGCAACAAAGGGATTCCGCCTTCTCTGTCCGTACTTTGAATTTGGGTACGAAAACTCAAACTGACAGAGTGTTCGAGAGTACACAAGAGAACTACCTGGATTGTGCCTTAAATATAAAAACATTCGCTACAAGGATCACAAAGCCTCTATCTGTGTAAAACCAACGCTAAACGACAAAGTTTCTAACTAAAGCCACCTCAATCAAAATGAAACCGCAAACTGTTCACTGGTAACTAGTTACTCGTAAAGCGAGGGAAACGAAGCGAATGTGGCTACTCTGCGCTTACTGAGCATTTTGTCGTTTCAAATTCAGGTCTCTAAGCCCGGTTAAAGTACCATGAGAGCAATTATACAACGGCAGTACTTCAATGACAATGTTACAGTCCTTTTTGTCAAAACCGAAGAACTCTTTACGTATTTCTTCTTCCAATGACGAAAAAGACGAAAACTTTTGAGATTCAAATATCACAAATTTTAAGGAAAATAGAAGAGTGATTTTGCCGTATATAGTAGATGTACCCTAAGACTTGCTTTATTTGATCAACTTGTTTAACTGGCTAAATGACCCTTCAATCCCATAGTTCATCCCTAACAAGCACAACACTTGCTTTATCAAATGTTTGAAATTTTAACTTTTTGGGGTATTTTGCGCTAACACAGCAGCTCTGACAAAAAATGCATAACAGTAAAGTAGTAGCTCTCGACTCGATTCAGTCTCTTGCGTCGGTTTTTTGCTGTGAAGCCTCTATCTCAATGCAGATCGAAAGAAATAATTACAAGGATGGGCAAATTTCCAAAAATGTGACCCTTGACCCTTTTGAGGGCTATTTTGCACGGAATACGTGTTCGGTGGGTTCAGGGTCTAACAAAAGGCACAAATAGACTGAATTTGTGATCAAATAAAAATTGTTAAGATCCGTTCATCAATTTTATGTCAAAGAAATTTTTTTACGATTTTCACCGCAAGCAAAGCTGCAGGCGAAAACTCAGCTCGCTTCGCTCGGCATGTTTCAAAAATAGGCAAGTACAAAAGTTAGAGTAGATGACGACTGACAGATACTACCGAGTGCTTGCAGAGTAGTCAATCATAGTATTCTCGTTTACTTGCAAATGTTCGGGAGTAAAAATTTGCGGCTGCTTCACCGGACGTCTCGGAATGTCGTAATAGACTCGCATCATTCGATCGTGTTCGTCGTGAGTCGCCGTTCGGAGTATACCGTCTGGCTGACGAACTACGACTAGTCTTTCCTGTAAAAAAAGAAAGGGACCATAATTACATTGTCAAAGGGTGTAGAGCCCCGCGGCGCAAATGACATCATGCTGCCATATATCTAGTTAGCATCCTCACTGCAAAGTGATCGATCATACCATAGGTCATATTAGTGACAACGAGATAGGCCAATAAAACAGTAACTTACTCCAGCACGGTGGGCTGAGCATCACTACAAGCGTTGAAATGTTGTCCACAGGTGCTTTATTAAAGTTGTTGGTTTTGATAATACGAACGAACATTCCCTGTTCAAATTGTGAAAGCGACCACAATTGGTTTTTCGCCAGGAACATCACGAAAACGTGTTTTGCACGGAGTTATGCAAAAAAGATTAAGACACAAAAACGGGGTTCAGCCACAAATGTATACAAAACCTGAGTTTTACGAGAAGGGAAACCATTAAATAATCAGCTAAAATGGCAGATCAAAAATAGGCTTCCCTGTGATATAGCGTAGATAAAAAGTTACATGAGCAAGCATAAGAGCAGGTAGTCATACTTCAATTTTAGGTTGCACGATGATGTATGTGTTTTTTCACCCCACACTAGTTAAGGCACATGGAACAAAAGCTCTCAGGGCAACAGCACCCAATGAGCAGGGAATAACCGGAACCGGAACCAGCAACCGGAACCGTCCATTTAAACCGGATCCGGAACCGGAACCTGGTCTTCGAAATTTATATATAGTAAAACAGATGATGGAAGAAATGAAGATATACTAGATTTAAAATGCATTAAAAATAACTTTTACATTAAACTTAATGTATTGCGGTGGTATTATTGCCTTTCTGAAACCTTAAAGAGACTGAGGAAGCTAATAATGTTTATTTATCGATCAAATATGTCGGTTTTTGAACATTCAGAGCAAAAAATGTCTTCCACTATACACCATTGCGTATACTGCGTCAAATCGAATGTGCTTACAAAGCTTGGACCGTAGAATACATACTTTCGCTCTGTCTCCAGTCGCCTCCCTTTAATACACATACGTTTGTTACATGTTCTTCTGTAGGAAACTTAAAATTATTGGTTTATATGATTCTAAGAGAAAATAATAGATAGAAGGTAATTTTCTGATCAGTGGTCAGAGACACTGTTTAGGCTAGCGTTGGACAAACAGTGCCCGTCAGTTAGATCATGATGATAACTTTCTAATCAGAATGCTATAAATGAGACATACTGTGATGCTGCTCGCACATTTTCAATAATACAGTTCTTTGCCAAGAAAGAGTTTATAGCTGCGTTGCAGATAACGTTAGTTTACTTCAATTTAGACTGATTTACCAAGTTTACAAGCGCATTGGCGGGTTCTTGAAGCAATTTATGTTAGCCAAGCATACTCTAAGTACTTCTGCGTTAGCCATACTCTGTTACCGAGTTGGACCGGTTTAATTCAAACGTATCCCACAGACTTCTGGATGTGTAAAATAGCTGCTACAAGCATCGACCTGGCTTTGATTTAACAAACTCCTGCAGGTTATTATGAAAAATTCCTGCTCTAATTATGTGCCTTACTTACGTTTCACACGGCAAATTGGTTAGTTAATCTTTTCTTTTGCTTGGTTGTATAGCTTGATCATTGTATAATATATATGTTACATATGTTTGGATTACACGATGAAGAAAAAAACGTGGAAAATTTCAAACAAAATTTTTAAACCGGAATTCCGGTTCCGGTATGGTTTTTGCCCTTTGCCGGAACCGGAATCGGAACACGATTTTCGCCGGAACCGGAATTCCGGTTACTCCCTGCCAATGAGAATACAGTAAGGTCAGTATGACCCATGCCAGCTGGTCCTGGTGTACCCCAATGTCGCCTTCATAGCTGGCAGCCCCAAAGAATGTATAAAGAAAACCTATACTTCTAGCCGAGGATGCTAAACTGGAGGATAAGCCGAGGATGGTTAAGTACACACAGCGATATGATTAAGTGACAAACGAATTTTCATCACCGTCTTGTCTGGACTGATTCCTTTACAATGTCAACGTTTTCCTCTGCACTTCAAACGTCAAGCTTACCCGCTCAGGTATATCGTATGATATATCGGTAAAAACCATATTCACACTGTCGAACCCAGCTAACTCGGGATCTTCGGCAACTGTTTCAACACGACTGGGTCGTGCGCTCATATAAGGCGGAAATTGAAGACGTTTGCGTGCTTCGAATTCGACATTTTCGTTCAGCTAAAATTATTGAAATAAGTAACAGTTTAGCGACACTGAGATATGTTATGTTCATTGCATCAGCATGCTATACCGAATGACTAAACTGACGCTCATGTAAATATAGTGCGACACAACATGCAGCCTCTTTCCACCAATACATTTGCTGACACAAAACACAACGAAATAATTACAATTTAATTGGCTGCCATACTCCCCTGAGAAAAAGCTGTATGGACAATATTATATGCCAAGTAGTGTAAATTTAAATTAAAAGTGTAGAGAGAAACACAAATTAAACTAACTTTCTGCAGTTGAACATCAGTGAACAGCTGATAGTACGGGCGATGTTTGCGCTCGACACCAATCTGCGTTTTCGGAAACACTTTCGCCACATCGAGACCAGTTAACGCTCGTAGGTGTGACTGAACGGACGGCATTGCAAATATACGTTCAAATTCACGACTAGTCGTCGGCATAGAGCCTGATCCAACAGCTGCAGATGAACTGCAACATTGCCGCCCATTAAAGATAATTCTTAGCGGATACATACTCACCGTTGTACAGAATGTAAACATCTAAAAAGCCAAAGGCATTTTAGATGACACTTATTGAAGAAATTTTTGGCCTTAATAATTAATATACATATGGTATGGTCTTGTGGTACAACTGAACTGCGATACAAGTTCACCAAGTCCAAATATGCGAGCGGAGTTTCCACTGAAGGCCTTAGGATGAGATTTCTTTTTATATATTTCTATCATTCTTATCTTCAGGTGAATGAATGTCGACATTTTTTTATTCGATTGCAAAAAAAGAGGACGTGCTCTTAATTGGAACAGCTCAGACCCCATCTTCAGAGCCAAAAATGGCAAAAAACAGGTTTTTAAGGGTTCTTTTCCAAATATGCCCAAACGGGTACCAGTATTTCGCAGCCCATATCTCGCGACACATGCTTCGCACCCAAAAACCGAATGAATCAGCTCAGCGAGGTTTACTATTTTGTTTACCGCAACTTTTTTGTGGGGCCACTCCCTGAGCTGCTGTGACGCCAATTATGATTACTCGATCCTTTGCCAGAAATAGTATTATTTGTCGTTACCTTACAATGAGTGCCTATTACGTTATCAAACACGCTAGATACGGTAGTTTTGCTCTCCAGTGCCCAACTTGACTATGTCATACTTAATCAATGGTTTTATGGTCGACGAATCCGATTTCTAAAATGTAGTGAGTTTTCGTTATTATGGTTATGTACTGCGTAAAGGGCATGAAGAATGCTCTATGAATAGGTTTTTCGGTACGCTGGATACGATGGTTTGGATATCTAAAGACTAACAATAATATATACTTCCTGTGTTTTCAGTGTTCGATGGGTTTAGGCTCGATGTGATTTTACAGTTATCGATGGGTTCAGGGTTACAGAGGTTTTACTGTAGTGTATACACCAAACGCAAAGCCTGTTACGAATGATTACACAAAATAACCACTTGATGAAACCACCCAAGCTCCGTTTCACCTTGGCTTGCGAATTACTAGTAAGGTATTTTACAATTTGATTTATATCGATACGATCAAGGATAATTTGAAGCAATATATTCGAAATGCAGGTACAAGTTAAACGCTAAGAAATGACAACGGTTGAAACCTAAGAAGACACCGCAATTAGTAACACGAATCGGCTAATATAGGCCAAAAATTAAAATATCATTCAAACACCGAATAATTAAAAATGTATAAAATTAATATTAAAATACCGTTTCTCACAAAATTGAGGCCACTCGAATAGCACAGATTATAATTACCCTGATAATAAACTAGTTCCGACGTCATGACAGGAAACGGAGTGGACGAACTTATAACTCCGCTACAACCCTACCTCATTAGCGCTAAAGTTTTATATAACAAATACACATCTTCCTTACGCGTAGGCTCAAGTCGAAAATCCTAACAAAACGGCACTAAATTTTATTTATTGTTCTTCTTGTAAGTCACACGTGACTGCATAAGACGGTAGCAA
>JASANE010026611.1:0-27908 GCA_030248225.1 Trileptium ribeirensis
TGGCACGCTTTGGTCGGTGTCCTTCATCCACGTTTATTTCCCAATTGTGGGTCATAGTTATGATTACACCTCCATGTTCCCGGGCCATGAAATCCATGCCTCCAGGTTCTTGGATCACCGAATTCCTTCCACCCAAGTTTATGGACAACTAAATCCATACCTGCACAACGCTTTGAAATACCAAATACTTACTCCGACCATGATCTTGTTCAATAAATTCACACCCCATCATATGCTTAAATCAAACTTCTACCAAGTTCTACTGCTAAATTGATATCTCCACAGTGTTCTTGACCACTAAATTCTGAGCACCTTTATGTTCCTGGGGATCAAACATTATTGTTAATATTTCGAAAATATCGATTTGGTAATTCAATAAGGTGGAGCAGTGTGGAATTATCGTTCCAATAGCATATTGCGCTAGTCCCGTTTATGAAGCACAAGATAGTAAATAGTACAGTGGGTACGGCTGTAAACGCCAGCGATGTACAGCAGTCTATCTATATAAAACTTGAACATAGTCGAAAATTGTCGACTATTGATATTAAGGATTCTAAATTACGTGTGATTGGAAGCCTCAACCAAAGTGGATACCGGTAAAGGCATCAGAGTGTGTACTATTCTGGCAATCAATCTCAGTGTGAAGTTTTCAACAAAGGCTTGCGTCTTGTGCGGAATGTATCGGTTGGGAGAGTCAGAGGTGTGTATACAGAAGTTTTTGAGCCCACCAATACCAGGGAAAATGGGAGCTTGTCCACCGCCACTAGGCTCCGTAGCCAAGACAACAGGGGAATTTTCCGGCAATATTTTTGTCAGCAGTATAAACCTTTATAGGTGCTTTGGAAGTTTATATACTATAATGTATATAAGACTCAAAATTATTTTACTGTAATTAGCTTCATAATGGTAAAGATTATTTGTCAGCGAATGGCTGCCGTAGCTACACAACAAGGACTTGATCCACTTTCGTTAGGCCACCTCCCTACCCGCCCAAACAACTACTTAAAACAGAAGTTTACCGACATTTTCCTGGTAGTTGAGTATTTTATAACATCGATCAGACCCAATGGTTTTCATGACAGCGCTGAGTCAATAAAATGCGCAAGTTTTTGTCACACGGCATCTACCAACAAAGCACTTAGACGGCACTTATTAAATGGAACCATCCAATCTTTCAAATAGCAGCCACCTGCAGGCAAACACCTAGCACGTTTCGTTAACGGCCACTAAAATAGAAACAAAGAGTTTGTCTCGTGCCCACGAAAGGAAGTCATTCATTCTTTCAGACATCGCCCAGTTAAAGGAACCAACCTGTGGACAAATGGTCCTTAATACAGGGAACCGCCTAGTCATTTCGGCCGGATCAGTCAAGGCAACCAGAATGTTTTCTGAAACAGTTTAGTACAAAATGGCACTATGTGACCGCCCAAAATTCCAGTAAAGTCGAACTAAATTGTCTTTCAAACAGTGCAGTATAAAAGGAACCACTTACTCATTTCGAACAGTAAAAGGAACCACCTATTATTTTCGACAGCGCACAGTAAAGAAAACCACCCACTCTTTTATACGGCGCTCTGTAAATCGAAACACCTAATCTTTTAAACAGCACTCAGCAAAGGAAACCACCCATTCTTTTATACAGCGCGCAGTAACTCGAAACACCTTGTATTTTAAACAGCGTCCAGTAAAGTAACCATCCCATCTTTTCGACAGAGGATGGCAAAAAGAGAATCGCCTAGCAGTGTTTTAGGCAGCACCTAGCAAAGGGAACTACTAATGTTTTAGACTGCTCAGTCAAGAGAAATTACGCAGTCTTTTAGACAGCGTACAGGAAAGTAACCATCTATTATTTTTGACGGCACCTCAGTAAATGGAATTCGGTGATCCAAGAACCTGGAGGCATGGATTTCATGGCCCGGGAACATGGAGGTGTAATCATAACTATGACCCACAATTGGGAAATAAACGTGGATGAAGGACACCGACCAAAGCGTGCCACGTTCATGCATATTAATATTTGTTAAATATGTCTTACAATAACCTGTAAGATATAATAAAATTAGACTAATAATTGGCAAAAGACGATATAATTACTCTGTGGTAATCTTTTAAAACATAACAAGCTTACTATAATGTAACAATAATAATAAATATATTTTTAGCCAAGTGCATATAATTCCAAAAACAAGCTATGTAATTGATTTGATTATAAATATGTCTCGATTATAACAGCTTTACCTAACAGCAACTTAGATGGTTTTGAACGAATCAAAAAATTTCGGTTTTCCTGATATAAGAGTTGAAGTTGTGCTCAGTTATGGATATTAGCATGTATACATATAATAGTAAATGTAACGTACATACGGATATAAAACAGTTGGCCAAGCAAGTGACCAAGATCGGCCAACGACTATGAAACCCAGGGGCTTATGTAGGATAAGAATACACTTCTTGGGACTACAATAATTGGACATTTACGCCCGACAAAATGGTCTTTCATCGTAGGCTTGGAAACGGAGGAGGTAGGAATACTGACTTTAGTTACCTGTGGGCGTACCTACAATTGCCATATCTGAGAATCTGTTTCTGATTAAAAAGGTTGCACAGAAAATTAATAAATTTACATTATATCGTCATTTACTAGTGAACATAGACTTTGATGCAAATTAGATAAGACATAGAGCTGCTCACCTATAATTCAAAATGCACGAATCTGTAATCAGAAGCACTCTAATTAGCTTATCTAAGATGAAAATTTTGCATTCTCATTGAGATCATTTGGACCTGCCGCTATTGAGTTATCCGCGCCATCCATTTTATCGTAGTTAAATGTTGTAAAGTTCTAGCTACAAATGTGGTAATTGGGAATGTATATATCCCGGTTTACCGGTATCCTGAAGTAAACAGTCGTAGCATGGCTCGCCGTGCTGCAACTGACTTGAGACATATTTGTAGCACAGTTTTATATTATATAAACTATGTTACAAATTATATTACAGTTTTAAGTAAACGTAAAAAAATAACGCATTTCATTCCTCAATGCTAGATGGGTTTAGTTGCAACAAATAAGTAATGCTATTTTAGTTATGTGGTAGGTTGATTTTTAATTAACCCTTTCATGCCCGAATTAATTTGTGTATCGTGCAATGTTCGACAAACTCAAGCCTGCAACAGCGATCGAACCCGAAACGTACGGGTTAAACTTGTGTACGCAAACCACTGAGCTATCTGAGAGCTGTTGCTCGGTTCTTTAAGGAAGCTCACAATGCGAGCGAATAACAACGCACGTTCAAACGTAAGATATACGACAAACTCAGTAAACATAACTAGTCGCAATGTGCGCTGTGTCCATTTGGACCTAGTGGGCATGAGAGGATTAAACACTTAGCTCTCATATGAAGTAACAATATGTTGATAAATATATATAAATGCTCTAAGTGACATATAAAGCATCTATGCCAAATAATCAATCAGCGCTCTTTGTGACAAATACAATCATTTCACTTGCAGCCTTAGTATGGATAGCGAAATCGCGTAAGCCGTCAATCTTAACATTATTTAATATTATGAAACATTCAAGATAATGTGTGTGTAGTGTGTCACACCATTGTCGCACAGTCAGGCGTGACTATAGCTAATAATCCATTAGGGTCACAGTTGACAATCAATGGACAATGACAGAGTGTCACAGTTGACAATTTAATTTATCCCGTATAGTCGAGAGCGACTATATCAAAATTGTCTGAACGTGTCACGCGGTACTCCGTTTTGCACAAACTCAGTATTAAATGCATTTTAATAAAGCCACTCAGGACTACAGGGCTAAATAAATTGTCCGCTGTGACACTCTGTCATTGTACATTGACTGTCAAATGTGAACCTAACACATTATCGGCTCTAGTCGCGGCTGACTATGGAACAATGATGCGACACGCTGAACACACGTTATCTTTAATGTCTTATTAGCGTGGGACAATTTCGCCATTCATCGGCGATCCTCAACAACACTTCAAACTATCACTATCCAGCTCGATTTAAGACACCGATGCGATAGTCTAACCAATTCAAGCAACGAATTGTAGTTAGTTAACAGCCTTTTAAAAACTGAGTTTTTCCTGGCCCGGCACAATTGCATGTCCAACAATAAGTCCAAGTCAAGTGCTTTTCTCGGTTCATAGGCAACTGCGCCTCCAGCAAGTTCCCCAGCAACAAACAAGCTCTCTTCGCCAAGGAACACATATAACTAAAGTAAACTAATAGTGATGGACTGTTGTAAGCTATAAAAATTGGGTTGGGTCTTGAAGACAAATGGCAGGAGAATTTTAAACTGGAAACGACCTAACTTTTAACACAAGTTGTTGATATTTATCGTACGAAAACACTTCGACTACCATGATATCAAGTGCTCATGTGCAATAATCTATCAAAAGGGCTCCAGTCTCTTTTATAGCCTGATTCTCGCCGCGTAGCTTTGCCTAATCACAAATGCAACAATCGCACAGATTCACGAAATGGACTGAATCGTAGCTCTGCAATCTAGATATGTCAGAGTTAGAGTGAAATCACTTTGAAGTTTTGGTAAAAGAAAAAACTGAGTAATTATACTGAGCCTATTTGTTGTAACATTAATCGATACTTAAATGAACGAAATAATTGTAATTTTTAAATTCGGCGGTATAATATTAACGGGTTTGTGGATCAGCTAGAATTAGACTCATACATCCTGAGGTTCCAGGTCCCAGGGGTAGCCGGTCACATGGTGCACCTACGCTTCCTTTTCGCCGGTCGGCGCCGTCGAAGCCCTCAGCCTTTCAAGTGAGCCTGCCACCGGGGGAGTATGTGGTTCTGTGGGCGCCGTAGGGGGCATAATAGACTACAAGCGGTACAATATATACAAATTAAAAGTTCAATAAACGGGTAAATATTCCATAAAAACTGATCTCGTAGACAAAGCGTCGAAAAATGGAGCCAATATTTGACTATGCTTTGATTCGTTTTTAACAGTCGCACTCTCAATAATTAACTTCAGTTACCACAATTACTTTTAGCGTTAAAGTGCAATGACGTCGAAACGCGATATGTGTTACTAACGACTGAAGGATATGAATTTCAAAAATATAGACTTATGATAGCTCTTCTAGAAGCTATTTCATACCAGCGCTATCTCAGTAGAGGT
Source organism: Trileptium ribeirensis (assembly GCA_030248225.1). Lineage (NCBI taxonomy): Eukaryota > Metazoa > Nematoda > Enoplea > Enoplida > Thoracostomopsidae > Trileptium > Trileptium ribeirensis. The sequence goes on from JASANE010026611.1 coordinate 5,177, forward strand.
TTATATGAGTCTATGGTCTCATTAATAGATCGTTTTGAAATATAATTGAGGCTGAATTACTTGTTCATTTTCTTACAAGCCGGGCGATTACCACTGTGCAAGATAACAACTATAAAAATATAACCACTCCAGCTTCATCAAACTACCAACTTAGAGTCCTATAAATCGATTCATCGTAGCCCTGATAATATCTATTACAAGCAAAATGCTAAGACTTTTCGATTCACTTTTATACATCAGATAATATCATTTCCGACCTCAAGTCTTGGGAATCATTTTAGAAACCTGAACTGTTTTAATGATGAATAAATTAGGTTTACAAGAAACATGCCTAATTTATAACGTGTGGGTTTTCAAGTGTCAAACAAATAGTCAAAACTTCATAACCATAAACACCTATTATCTTATAACTGGGATGTTTGAATAAATTCCGTACATACTGATTTCTTTTATAAGTTTTTATTCCTCCCCGCGAAATGACTACTGTAAGGTTTGCGGAAAATTTAGTTGGAGCGCGTTGTTGTTTGCCCGCTTTGCGAGGAGCCTCAAGGATCCGAGAAATAGATCCGAGATAGCACAGTGGGCAGTAAACATGGCATACTCCTGAACATTTGGGGCTCGATGCCTCGCGATGACAAATAATTGTTCATCGATACTCGAGATGTAAGATTATTCAGGACATAAACGGTTGAATTTGAAGCCACGAAATCCCCTCAGACTTCATTTATTTCTTGATTATTATATAAGATATACCGTTAAACAGTCTTCAACCGAAAGTCGTGTTCTATAGTGCCAGATATATAAAAGACGACAATCAGGCCAAATTCAAAAGCAGAAATATTAAAACAATATTTAAAAACGTAAATTATTTTAGCACAGTCAAAGGTTTGAATTGTCTTCGAGTATATTTGTGCCTAGCTCTTTCTGCTTTGAAATGCGTCAATATATTTCACTCAAACGGAATTTTAAATTTTCAGACGTAGTAAGCAGTTGTGATCATGCGTAATAGAATAGTTTTATCCCATCCCCCTTTCGTGGGTTCTTAGCTTACTGAATAGTGATCAGAGCTTACCAAAATCGACATTTTTAATTCTTGTTAAATGTAACATCTTTTTATTTATTTAGTCTGTGTGTCAACACCTCAATGAATTATTCATTTTTCGTAACATTTGCGCCTGGTTATGCGGCGTTTACATTATAAGTTGTCCACCATGTGTAAGTTTTATCCACGTACAGCCTGCGTAACGGTATAGTCTACAGAATACCAACACAGTATTCTAAGCAATTATATATGGTATTTGGGACACCATCAACATTTATGTATGGTGCAATTGACACCGTACACTTCTAGCTAGCGGTGATGAACGTCCTTTGGGAAGATTCCTTGCTTTTTCTGTTGTAGGGGATTATACAGTGCTAGGCTTTTCACTGCACTTCCTAAGCCAATTTTTAATCGGCATGATTTATGTCATACAATCAATTAGCCTAAATGATTTGAAATTTCACTTAGCTAATTTTTCCGCCTATTTTAAACAACTGTTCAAACATAAGGTGTCGAAGGCATCATAGTGTAATGTGCACGGTGTCCGCGACGCCATTACTTGTGCTGCATAGTATATCCTTCCAACTTTCATGCACCACGGTATGGTCGTAATCACACAGTGACAGATCTTCCAGATGGCAGGCATTTTATAACATAAGCGTAGCCTCAGGGACGTCGCAAGAAATACAGGTAGAGCGTCTAGTCAGATACCTTTGCTTTTCATAGATGGACAACAAGAACTCAAAGATGCATATAATATAAAATAAATGTAAAAAATCAATCCAGAACTGCTTTTGTTTACCAACCCCCGCCACATTTGAAGAGCTCGCGATTCCATTGTGTGGTCTGGTACAATTATAGACCGCGTTATTGTTTTTCATTATTTTTAGGAGTGCATCTTGTTTATCAGAATACACTTCGCGTAAATTAGTACTCTAAAACCATGGCAAAATTTTGTTATGCTGATGTCAGATTGCAGCCTGCTATTGAGAAATGACGGTAGCGCTCAAAAGTGAAGGGGATATAAATGGAAATTGCGAGGGTTGCTTCACGGTGGCATTCTGTTTTGTTTGAAGATGGTATGTTTACCCGGCTCCTCAACCCCCCCCCCCCTCTTTTGATGCGCCCCTGCTGATCATTTCATCACATTAAATAAGTTATAAACCAGAAGAACCAAAATATTTCAATGGTGTATATGAGCTTAAAGTAAAAAGAAGTCAAGATTGGTATAGTAAAACTATAAATGGTCACAACTTGTCTTTACAACAACTAACAGTACACTCTTCTCAGTTTTGATTACGCCTTAATCGATCAAAGCAGTTTATCTTATTGTCACTGATTATTACTTAAGCAGTCAACTGCATGCAACGAGGCTTCAAAAACAATTCTTTCTAGAACGTTCCGCACCGACGTTGTTAAAAAGCGCTTGGATATGTGGCCAAACAATATAAACAGAGAAATTAACGATTAAAATGTTTTGATACGCGACACATGAAGCAATGAAAGCGATTTAATCAAATTTTTGCTAGTTTGCCTGTGGGCCAACTGTACGTTGTGTCATTGGATGTTGTTCGCAGATATGCGTGCTCAAATAATACAGATTATTTAACTTGCATTAATTCTGCGCTAAAGAAACTGCAGCTAATGAAATTGTAACTTTTGGAATCCTGTATTGGTCATGAAGCAACACGCTGGTGGTTGTGGTGTAACAAGCTTAAAACTCTAGAAACTTAAAACTCAATCTGAAAACACAAAGCTTTTCGCGTTTATAGAACATAAAATACAATGATTGTTTCCTCTTGTGACTGCGATTAATTAAAATTTGTTTTCAATCGAATTTTATGTTTTGATATGTAATTTGATCAATAATTGGTCTCATCATCAATTAAATGTTAACGACTAACCCAATTTTCAGTTTCTCGTATACTTAGCGTGATCAAATGCGTAACTGCACTTCCACGTTGAATGGAAGTGGATAATGCGATTTTGAGCAACAAATTAGAAATAGGACTGTGGGCAATAGATAGGACAGGTCAAATTCAGCGTAAAGCCTACAGGTATTCAAGTTATTTGATATGTGAGCATCAATTTGTTAACTCGGTGAAATGGAGTTAATTGGTGGACATTTCAGCAAAAAAATTAGAAAAAAATCTAAAATTACACTCTAATAATGTGCAAACTACTCCAAAAATTTTTAAAAATTATAGCTATTAATTGCACACTATTAATTATTAATATACTTGAGTCTGTTTTGTAAAAACGTTGTGCTATATTTTGAATGTAAATTCATCGCTTTTAAATTAAAATTTTAACAATGGTACTTCAGATGAACAATTGTTACAATGGGTTATTGAAACAACAGTCAGCTCAAATCAACGTTTATACAGTATGGAATACTCTCGGATGGTATAGCAATCTGCTACCTGGGTATGATAAACAATTAACAGATGAGCCAGGGTATTTCCTACGATTTACGAACAATAATTTAACTCGTACAAAAAAACTAGGCATTTGTACTTAAATTTAAAGATTATAATTTTGGGCGTCGTATGTGTTCTAATTTTGTTTTACTTTTTATACTTTTATACATCATTTTTTACTCTTGTTTCACTTTTTATGACCTGAAGGGATCAGAATTATTCCCTACGTATATATGCACTTTTGTTTCGTGATCCTTTTTGACAATCTAATGTTTCTAATTTTTCGTTTTAGCTGAGCGAAAATGCCATGGTTTGACACATTATTTCATCGCAATGTGCTAAACCTATAAATATTCAACATAGAGCTGAGAATTTAGCCGCCGGGCATTTGCTCAGCTCAGATATATAGCAAGACATAAGAGTTGAGCCATGCCTGCGAGAACTGAACCGAGCAGGACCTAGTGAATTTGGAAAAGCTGGAGTCTACTATTTAAACACATTATTGTAAAGCAACAAATATAATTATAAAAGTTGAAGTATTCAATGATCTGCCAACTGCCCAGCCTACCTCATCAAGGCCAACAAACCCTTAAAGCAGCAATATAGTTACTTTATTGGCTTGTATATTACAACAGTTGAAGTACAAAATGCAATTACCAAATTGCCACTGACAGCCAACTCAAAGAATAGCTCAACTTACCTCATGTTATCTCAAAAAATTCTAAAAGAAACTATATAGTTCCTTTATTGGTCTGTATACATAATATATTCTATCAAATATTGTAGAATCGCACAAAACTTTACTATCAAGAGCCTTTATGCGACAAGCCTAGCCTAGGTTGGTACCAGAAGACTCGAGCCGAATCACGCAGTATACAATTCATCGAGAGCATAAACAATCCGTGCTGATATGACACTGTTGATATCGAGAGCCGAGCCTTAAGTCTTAGTTAAAAACACAAGCTAAACAAACCATTTTTCATATTAATCATTGCGTAAATTTTCAGTAACCGTCGTTATGGTATTTGAGCTGCCAAAGTTTTCAATGAGCAAGTGCTCTGCAAAATCGGGTGTTAAAAAGAGCTACCAACGCTTTAGAAAAGATGGTCTATATTTCAAAAATGAAATGTATTTTTAACGATTAATCATAGCTTAGGTATCTTTGTTATATGCACTAATAGGCAACAACTTTACAAAATCTGCTCCAGTTGACGAGCACAGAAAATTGTAATCTAATCAGTCACAGACAATAACAGCAAAGGGATAATGTCATGTTCACACCCTTAGAACGAAAATGATAAAGCTTGACTCGCTTACCGCAGGACAAAAATGCATAGCGAAATTGTGAGCTGGGGCTAAACTTAGGTTTAGTCTGCGGCTCAGGTTTATAATTAGGCTTATGTTCAAGCTTAGGCTTAGGTTTAGTCTTAAGGGTTTAGAGATGCAAAAAATTTTAAAATTATTCTAGCGCGGAAAACTTTACATGATACGCTAGGGGTGCCATAACTTGACATGAACACAGCAAAATTGCCACTTTTAACCGACAATATATCTTGGTAAAATATGGATTCTACGAACATAGTAGTTGTTGTATTCAGAAGTTTTCTTCTTGATTTAAAAACGTCATTTGAAATTCAACGTTTTTTCCAAAATTAGCCCCTCACAATCACGTATTTTTATGTTGTAACAGTTGTCATGCCAAACATAGGCACAAAGTTTCAATTTCAGATCGAAATTGATGAACTAATTGGCATAGGAACATTCTTAACCTTTCGAACAACATTATTATCAAAAATTTGGTGTTTGTATACCCCTGATTAGCATTACCTCGATTTACGGACAAAAATTATATAAAATCAAAATTACTTTTTGAAAATATCTTAGACTTAGTCCTGTTTTTTTATAATTGACGTAGTTTCGACACTACACCATTATGCTTTAGCAATGCTTAGTATATTCACTCAATCATTTCAGTAAATAAAGCATACTGTGGCTCACAACGTTTGTTTTATATATATTCTGATTATGTTTGCTTTTTACAGATAACGCTACTAAAATCAATTTTCATTGTAGTTGGAAATTTACGGACCGAGGCGCCTACGCATATATATATATATATATGTCTTCTTCTTTGAAACATGAAATAATAGCAAATTTTATTGGTTTAAACTTCGATCATCCTAATAGTAGAAGTGATAAAACGTTATGGCAACAGCAAACTGGTACAGTCTGCAATATGGCACATAATAACCTTTTAGATTTGACTCAGCTAAGTGCGCAGTAGATGAAGTTCTTATATTTTCTCACGTAAAACTTTGCTGTATACAGGGCATGCTAATACAGTTAACATTGATGTGCGGAATAAAGTTCCGTAAGCGACGTTCATTTTCGTAATAAATACAACGTTCTACTGGTAAAATCATGCGGATGTTTGTTTGATATAAACTTTAATTAAATCTAATATAAAATATATGTCTGTAAAGTCCGCAAATTCTATTTAAACAGGACGAAAATTTCGACTGTTAAATATAATAATTCGTCGTGTTTTTCTTAACGTAAAATACGTCTTACTGATCAAAAATTAACCAATTTGTCTTCTTTAACTTGCAAATAAAATAGAAATCCATACCTCAAACAAACATAGGAAATAATAGTTTGCACAAAAGAAATGACGCTGACTGAAACCGCGAGTCGAATAAGACAGAATTTGGAATGATTTGTGTAGAAAATTTTGTTTTCAAAGATAAAATCCAGTTCACAAATCATAACTGTATGTAAAATTGACAAAACTGGCATGCTGCTATGTGGAGTTTGACGAGAATGCTAATATAGCTATATTTCATACATGTTGACGCTACGAACTCACAGGGGTAAACGGGGGCGGCTGGTGGGGTTTTAGAGGCTCTAGGAGGAGGTCCTGTATGTGCTGAAAAATATTGGTGACCCCCACCGGTAATTTCTCATTTTTGCTAATTTTATTCCCATTGTGTCAATTTTCGCACTATTTTTGATAAAATTTTTCGTCAGCCTTCAGCGCACAGCTTGGGAGCACCGTGCATCAGAAGATTAGGGTGGTACCCTTCGGGAGAGTAGGAAGACCGAGGCCTTGGTGGGTCTGAAGCCTCAGGGGAAAATAGCTTCCCTGAAGTCCTGCTTTGACATGTATGCTATATTTGTTACGAACACAAGCAACATTTCTTACAGTTGTCTGTTAAGATGCCAAGTCTTCAGCTCAATATTTGAGCTCAAATATTTGTCAGATGTGAAAACAAAACAATTGATCAAAATTGGGCTGTAATTTGTACTGGAAACTGTACCAGGTGAAGCTTCAAGTAAATGTTTTGTAAGATATGCTGTTCAGGTAACGTGTTGTTCTTCAATAATTTGAATAAAAATAACACGCATATATTTACCAAACAAAAAAGAATGTATTGCATCTGCAAGACTTTATAATGTGAGCGGCAGCAATTTACTGGACATACTCCGTCTAGAATCCGCATGTCTTGGCCACCAGCCGTTTCCGCTCATTTTTTATTCTTCGGAGTGGCATGGGTTGCCATGACCTTTGGCTTGAATTTGTCAGCTCAACCCTATTCTCACGGTTTTGTGCCAATTAGCTGTAGCGGCATTCGGATATCGTATTTCATGATTTATAACGTTTAATTTTATCCAGCACTTGCATAATGTTTTTTTCTGTTGCGGAGAGATTAGTGTCCTCGGGGACGTCGCCTTCATTCAGCTCTTTTACACATTACATCGTGTGAACCCGCTAGCTAGCGAGGGGGGCTCTTGGTTGAGGCGCCGGCACAATCATCCGTTCCCTTTCTATCCGTCGGCCCCTGGCCCTGTATCCTCGGGCGCCCTGACTTCTTGACCGTTTATTTTGGGTGTCTGTTTTTGTTGATTTCCTTTGCTCTCAGCCATTATTTTGTGATCTCCCTGTTGCATCTTTCTGGTGCTGATTCCCTTATTTATTAGTCCCGGTAGTATTCACGCCTCGGTGATGGTGTCACTACTATTGCTGATTGCTGCATTCACTGCTGCGCTTCGTACTTCTTTTGTTTTGCATACTACTGCGTGGAGTACGCACAGTACTATCTTGAACGAGCTCCCTAACTCGATCGAATAGAGTTTGTACTGCCGTAACATCGGTTTTTGCGCTGTGCTCTTTTCTGGTATGATTCTCTGCGGTTGTCGTTTTGTTATAAAATTTGCGTACTTTTGCGGTTTCATTGTCCTGACTGCTAGGGATGTAATTGTAGTTTTTCCACTACTGTGTCGGCGACAGCAGTTCATGGCAGTTCTTCATATTCCATGTTTTAGGTTGCTAAAAAGTTACGATCAGGATTTAGTTTATGCATGAGTAAACTTAAAGTGACCCCGCCAACCATCCTATTCTGTCATTACTGATATCGAAACGCAATGCCTTGTTACGGAAAGCAGGCCTAATTTCATTCGGTTTTTCGCTAACCGAAAATTAGCAAAATCAAATCCAAGGCCAAAAATTATACCATGTGTTCGAACATAATTTCGACGATTTCAGTTTGCAGAAATTCTATTCCCTAATGCATTATTATTTTAGTTTTTGATTATACAGTGCTCGCGAACAAATTTAATGCAAAAGTGACGTCACAATCAAATCTACAAAACTTTGTTCTCAAAAATTTAGTGTAATTTTACTTCAATTTTCGCGAGCAGGATTTCAATCGCGAGTACTGTGTTCGCGAACGGTTTTACGCCGAATTTCAATTGACCAAAAAGCGTTCGGTAACAAAATTTATCCAAAAATACAAAACAGGATGGTTGGTTGGGTCCCCTTATGTTTACTCGCGCATTAGATCGGCCGGCAAGTACCCGTACCTTTAAAATCAAATCTTTGTTTTATGTTTGGTCGCATGACAATAATATTTATTGCTAATAATATCAGTATCATTGTTTTAATTTGTGTGCCACGGCGATCATCGCTTGTGTTTCTTATAGTGCTTCTGTGTTTTACCAGTGGATCGGCTCTTACGGACTCGGACCGGCTAACCTTCTGGGTCCTCGGGGCCATGATAGCAGCGTTAGTGATGCGTAATAAATTTTCTTTCACGGAAAGTATATCAACTATCTCACAATTAGCTGGTATGTAGCGGCTTCCTTTTTGCCCTGCCTTTAGAAGATCGGGTCGTAGCGATTTTTACGACTGGTAAAATTTAGCTCGTTCGAGCGCCAAAAGTAACAAGCACAATGTATAACTTCGCGTTGTCGTCAGCTGATCGCATCGCTTATAAACTGTGAACTGATCTTAGCAACTGGGTTAATTTTGTCATCTCACATTGTGATGTGTATTTGGCCACAAATTTTCTGTTGGAATTGTCATTACCTCTATGGTGGTGTTGAAAACTTACCGTATTCTTGTTATCAGAAAGTTATTCAGCGATTCTTTTTCCCAATTGGTTTGCTGCCAGTATCGTTTATAACAAAATTTCTGTTTCAGTTATCATCGTCCAAGTATTGGCTCTAAGCTTTCGGGCCACAATTGGTGGTTGAACCCCAGTATAAATTGGGAAACGTGACTATCTCGATGAGCTAAGTACGATTCTGACTAAGTAATTTTTATTCGGTTCTTTCTCATGCGACAATGGCTTTTTGTGTTTACTTAATGCGACATTATCTCCGCAAATTTATTGCATCGATGGATTCGGCGGTTTCTTTTTATCTCTTTTCAATAATTTTGGCAACTAGAGCCCTGAGCCTCGAGGTCCATCTACCTTTCGAACAAAGCTACTGAATCAGAAAATGGACAAAATCTTCTAACTTTCATTGGGTTTTGCAGTTTTCTGAACAGTGACTTTCAGCCTTTGCTGCCCGCCGTGCTGCCGTAATGAGTTCCAGATCTCACCCAGCACATTGTATTCTAGTGTTTGTTTTATTCTACGCTATGCCTAGAGAATGAGTCGTAGCCGCAAGTTTTTAGCTTTGTCATAGCGACTTTATCTTAGAGTTTGGCATTGTTTCCTAGCAAGGTCGCTCAAGCTCCGTCAGAAGCAGTGTCGCTATCTGTCGTGGCAATTTTCGTCTCTGCCTCCTAGATTCTGTCTTGTTGTTTGTTGATTCAAGACTCAAAACTGTTCCATGCAAACAATAATCTTTCCAATTCATCCGACTCAGCCTTTTTGGCAAATGTCCGCCCGAAATCTGCGCGGGACGGAATTTTCTGCGCTCGCGGGTTCTTCGGTTTCAACGGCCTTGCTCCTTCTAGCAAACTGTTTCGGCTACGTTCGTGTAAAGGTATTACTGAACACAGGGTTCTATACCGTTTAATATAACGTAGATAAGTTCCAGCGACTAACCATAATCGGCCTCCTCAACAAATCCGCGAACATATCAGCGAAAGGATTACAGTCTGATACATATCCTACGACTTCAGTGCTGGACGTTTGTTTACATGCTCCTGTATCAGCAATGGAACGGGGTTACATCTAAGTGACCTCGCAATCCCGCCCCATCCTGACCCCGTGACCCCATGACCCCGCGATCCCGTTTATGATATATATATATGTATATATATATATATTATACATATATATTTGAAACATATTTTTGAGTTCTTAGACAGCGCTCAGCTGTTTCTGGGCTACTCGATGAGAACGTGACCCACTTCGCAGCCCACCTCCTTTTCCCCAACCAGCCGCCCGACAAACTGTCGATCGTGTTTACTGCTCCTTAACCAAGTCATGGTGCAGAATGACTTAGGCTTCCATTGTTGCACGATTTAGCTCGCTCTATTCCAGTTGTTTTTCCAGCTGCTGAAAAATTTCTTTCCGACTGTGAGCTGGAAGCGGGAATAACTAATATCCGCTTGACAGCCAGAGACAGAATGGGGAAGCGAAATTGTTGTTTCCCCCATCAAGCCAGCAAATTAAACGGTGAATCGCTGTCAACATCAAGTTCTGTTAAGTTGTCGTAATGTCGCAATTCAGCTTCTAGTTCCACTATAAGGTCTTCAGTTGTCATATTATCAGCACCGCAGTTTATCAGTTTGAGCCATTTAACTGCAGGTTGCTGGCGAAAGCTTTCGAGCAGATCTGTGGTATTAGAGCTGCTAGGAGCACTACGCTGTGGTTCCTGATTGACTCGTTGGATATCATCAGGATCTTCTTTATTTTTATGAGATTCAGCAGGATACACGAATTCTTTTACGCATTCAACTGCTTGCGCTGCAAAATTCCTTCTGGTCCTCGGTAGAACCACAGTTACGAAAAGTTCGGAAGGTCTTGTCGAGGTACGTTGCAGAAAATTACTTTCATTAACGTTGGTCCATTTTTGATCCACTGCTTTGACAAGTTCACATTTTAATACCGGAATTGGAGGAATGTCTTCACAGCTCTCCTTAGCCCAGTTGGTTCGTAGTAGGTAATAAAGTGGAACCACATAGTGAAGTGTCGGCATTGAACAGTTTCCATCATGCCGAAAAAGATTCCATGGGAACCAGCACAGAATGAACTGCAACTAGAACTTCTGTGTCAATACATGTGAGCAAATGTTCCTTCCGTTTGGCTTGAAGCAGTCGTGCTAGCAATCTTTCTTCGTCGCACAGGTTTTCTTAATGGAGTATAACATTTTAATTAGGGCTGTCCAGGATCGCGTTGTCCCTCCCTTTTTAAAGACAGTTCTTAGTTGGCTTTGGACGTTGGAACTCCGGAAGCCGGAATTTGGCCATGAACAGCCGACTTTGTAAATTTTGGCATTTTTGTGATCCTTATAACTCCTGTGATCATTCCACACCAAAAAAAATTAAAAAATTGTAATATAGTAATAAATAAATGGTTATATAGAACAGTATGTCAGCGATTCTTTGTATGATGAAAGTAATGAAAAAAATTTGTATTTCACCGATGGATTTTTTATCCGGGGTCACGGGGTCAGGCTAATGACCCCGTGAAAAATGTGACCCCATGACCCCGTGACCGCATTTCATTGCTGTCTTGTATACAGTTTTATACCATATCGTGTATGCTCTTTCATTTGTCTTGTGCTTCGCATAATTTTATCGAGTGTTTTAATCCTGTCAGTAATGCATCATTTACGATAAGATGCATGCGCCAGGGTCAAACTATGTCACGTGTCCAACTCAACTAGTTCGTGTGCACTATAGCTTAGCTGGACAACAGTGGTACTTTTTTATGGCTTAGCTAGTCTTAATGTGATAAACAGTGAGTTTAGCTAGGCTCTGTGATTTTGTCTGAGGGATTTTGGCGGCAGGGAATTTTATCTCGAACTCATGAATGTTTATGGTTAGAAGGGTGGAAGACCTATTTATGACGTCCAAAACAGTTAATGCCAGAAATATTTTATTTATTGCTATGTATTTTGTTTTTGTTGTTTTCTTTTATTTTCTGGAAAATATTAAGTCAAAGCAATATTTTGTTCAGAGTAGAATTTATAGCATAAAACTGTTGACTGTTTTTGCAATGTAAACTTTTAGTGTCAGACATTGTAGCGTTAAAAAATAGTTTAATGCATGGGGTTCGGAAGGCGGCTTCCACTGACTTAGGCTTCGTGTAAGGCTCATAATATAAGGAACTTAGCTCATACTAAGGCTCGGTCGAAGGCTTAGTATGTCGAGAACGGCATAACATGTATTTCACTTCCACCCCTAATAAATTACGTTGCCCAAAAAACATGATGCATTTGCCATAAACAATGGTGTGTACAACAACGACAAAACACACTCTTTACTCAAAAATTCGAAGGAATGTAGAAGGGTAAAACGATGAAGCCAGCAATATACTACTGCATGACATAATTCTAATTTCTTAACCTCGAGAACGTTACTTCTGCGCTGCGTTATCACATGAAAGGGAATGTTTTAAAATAAGAATATTTGAAAGACATATTTATTTGCCAATACCTGTTATAAGCGAAATTTGTTGGTCCGGTAATAAAGGATTACCGGCGCAAGTTAGTTGGTCTCTAGTACCAAGTCTACATGCTTGAAGTCAGTTTAATTAGAATAAGCTGTGTTTGGCAAGTTTATACGCAAATAAAATATGTTAATATTTAAAGATATTAGTGTCTCATGCAATGGTACCGAATTCTTATACCGCAGAGAGGCCAAGTCCAGAAACTGCTATATTATGTAGAATTACGCAAAAATGGCACAAGTTGACTGGCCTCCAGTACCGAGTAGTAATATTTGCCTGGACTACATTAGCCTGGCATGTACTGGGATTGGCATGGCGATACATAAAAGAAATAATATATATGTATGAAAAGCCATGGGACTCGCTGATTAACCAGTGTCAGACGTTATCCAGAATCCTGTTATCCCGCGTACCAGGAATTTTCGAGTGTTTGGCTGGTAATATTAAAGTTTTCAGGTATTGAATTTCCGCAAATAATATATTTAAACAGTGTTTTATATTTTAAAATTAAAACATTAAAATCATAGTAGAGTATACTTGCATGCAGTAAATGTGTACGAAATTGTTCCGTTTTCCGGAATGCTCCAAAATTTAACCATACAACGATAAAAAAATTACGTAACTTTAAACCCATCATATCGAGCCTCGATAAAGCTACTATAGTTGTATCTTTGATATTGTTCAGCATTCGATGTACTCTGCGTTACATCCCTACAGTCGCCTTCTTGTTGGGCTTCTTGTTGTAAATAAAATACCGAGTTAAGATTTCCGGCGTCCATACGTAACACAACTTCGCGATGTTCTGCATGTTGAGAACACGGATTTTGTGTATTGCCTTGACTGTCCCTCTTGTTGATATAACTTGCATAAAATGTCTGAACAGTCTTTTTCGTCAAATAAACGCACAGCTCCACGAGTGTAATCACTGAACCGCCAAGCCACAGTCCAACCTGTCCACCAAGGAATGCAATAAGATGCGTTGGCGACATGGTTGCGACCTCAATTTCCAGTCGATATCTATAATAACATATAAATGCCACGGTATCGTTGTCAAATTTCCAGATTGGCTATAGTATTCCGTTTAGGGTGTTGCTGTCTCTTGTTCTATACAACTAACAGCGACTATTTAACATTATTTCGCTATCACGGAATGACATTGTCTCTCGGAAAAATACGTAATTGCTGAATATTGCAATGCCATTGTGTATGGATAGCATAAAACTTTAAGAAAATCTGAGATTAATTCTCCTTTACTCTTGTCTATATCTGCAAATGTCATATTTAGGGGTCATACGTTAAAGAATAGTAAAAACAACAGCTTAGTACGGGGGATTTGGGGATGGCAGCCGCCCGACATAAAATTACGCTGAGTCTTACACGCATTCCGTGTGAAGGTAAGACAGTGTATTGAGAGCGGCTTTGCATACGTTTCATTTCGGCCCGTAAACGTTTCATTGGACTAGCAATTGTCTAAAATTATAAGTCTAAAATGGATTCTATCCAAAGGAATATAAGCTGTATAGATAAACACTACTGAACTGTTTCGTGCGAATTTCGTAACGTTAGCATGACGTCCTAGTTCACGCAGGTTGCCTCAAATACCTGTGTATCTGTCGTATAAACGGTTCTCTAAAAACAAGTGCTTAACGTTCGGCCTACCCACTAACGTAAGGCATGTTCACACGCTCAAACTTTTTTGCTCAAATTTTGAACAAATTTTGAGTTCAAATTTTGATTAAAATTTGAAAGTAGCTTATTTGAATTTTTTGCAAGTTTGAACGTGAGAACACTGTTCAAACTTTTACTGAATATTCCTGTAGCCAAGCATGGACGAGATGTATTACCTGAAAAAGTTTGAGCTCAAATTTTGATCTAAAAATTTGAAACATCGCAATTTTCATTTAAAAATCGCCGTCAAATTTTGAGCTCCAATTTTGAGCTCAAAATTTAAGCAAAAAGTTTGAGTGTGTGAATACGCCTTTAGATTCTGAGGGTAGATGTTCATCTGCCGTCAACACCTTATTCCAGTAGTTTTTGTTCCAGCAAATACATTATCGCATGACATATAACCACATGATATGGTCAACACAAATTTTTACATGATTTATCAAACATATATAGCTCCAGAATAAGAGTTTATAAAAACATGTTCTCAATTTTAGTATGAACCGATGCTTTAAAAGAACAAAGAATAATTGTGTCAAGGTAAATTAAACCAGACAGAAGCCCGCATTTTGTTAGTTGACAGTAACCAGGAGCATATGGAGCCAAATAGGTCATAAAGTTCAGATCGTCAGCCTTCTCAATTAGGAGAAGGTAATACCAAAGTTTAGTTGTATTATGAAATATCCAACGAAGTTTTTAATTGACTCATTAACTCAAAACTGCTAACCTAAAGGATATTCCGTAGTCATGCTTTATCATCACACAAAGCCATACCTGCTCAAAGGGTGGGATGGTGGTTAGCTTCCTTAAGTGTCGGACCCTGACAGGTCAGCCGATGCTGACCCCGTCCGACCGGCGGGAGACTCTTAAGGCCCCCGAAGACGCCACTACCCCTTGGGACCTAGAACATCGAGCAAGTGTGATACTAACATCGTGTAATGGTTAAACTAAACTTTGTCAAATATAGAAGTCGTCGGAAAATCTTTTTAAAACCTGTCAACGCAATAGTCTCGGCGAAGCATCTAGTTGCGTACTTATGTCAGCTCCTTTCTGAGTGCAGAACAAAACAAGTTGCACAGCTTGCTAGTCTCAAAAATTTAACAGAATTTTTGGCGCTTACTGAAGTCGACTGTGTCGTACTGAGATCAGCGCAATCTGTTCTCTTTGAAGATCACGTCGATGAGGCACCATATCAAATACATCTTGTGTTAGCATTGCAACGCTTGTCTGAATTTCGTAGCTCCATTCTTTGCACAATGGCAGAGAGCAGTTCTATAAAACAAACTTTATTTAATGTATTTCAATTGCCACACAAAACTTTATAAAAATTTATAAATTTACAGCCGTACAACCGTATTGGGGCGTCTAATTTGGCATTGTTTAGATATTAGTGGCCGTACACAATGCACTATGTTACACCAGGATACAAATGTCCCGGGTCCAGGCGACTTCGTAAACGATTCTCTACCAGTTGGCCAGATTGTCTGACCTGGATCTTAAACCGGCCATGCTGCGCCGAAGAATTTGTAAACGTTCATAGATCTAACGTTAACGTACTATTCCTCGTTAATTGGTACAAAACTCGAATACTTTATACGGTTTATAACATAAATTGGTATCAATATAGTATAAATGTTAACGTACTACAATTCTTCGTTTATTTGTACGAAACCGAGTCTACTATATTCCAGGGTTAAAAAGACAATTTGGTATCACTATACTTTAAATGTCAACATACTACAATCTCTCTCTCATTTGTACGAAGCTTAGTCTATTATATTCCACGATAAAAAGCCAATTTCATAGCGCTATAGTTTAAATACAAGTGCATTACAATTCCTCGTTTATTTGTACAAAACCTGGTCTATTATATTGCACGTTGAAAAAACGACTTGGTATCTCGTATAGGGCGGTTTGACAATGGTTGAAAAACCAAGATACAAATAAAGAATATCTGCTAATTGTTAGTTGTATATATATATTGTATAATATTATATTATTGTAATTATATTATATTGAAACCTTGATGCACATAAAAGGCCATACAGGCGGGTAGCCCCTAAGCCGTCGGTCATCCATTTGCAGGTGGCAATACTGGAACCTCCTTGTCGCCAACGGCGCCACCATCCTACACCAATCAGCTGACCTGCCTGGAACACCGAAGGCTAACCCCCCACGAGGCTTTGTATAGCCCTAAGATTTCGGACTTGACCACGCATGGTAATAGGACTGTTTATATTCCATATGGTCGCTACACAATAGAGTAAACCCGAAATTCAACTCTATGCGTTGTCGAGTATCTGACTACCCCTGAGACCTCGGACTTGACCACGCATGGTAATAGGACTGCTTATATTCCATATGATCGCTACACAATAGAGTAAACCCGAAATTCAACTCTATGCGTTGTTGAGTATGTTACAACCCTTGAGACCTCGGACTTTACCGCGCATGGTAATAGGACTGTTTATATTCCATATGATCGCTACACAATAGAGTAAACCCGAAATTCAACTCTATGCGTTGTTGAGTATGTTACAACCCTTGAGACCTCGGACTTTACCGCGCATGGTAATAGGACTGTTTATATTCCATATGATCGCTACACAATAGAGTAAACCCGAAATTCAACTCTATGCGTTGTTGAGTATCTGACTACCCCTGAGACCTCGGACTTGACCACGCATGGTAATAGGACTGTTTATATTCCATATCATTGCTACACAATAGAGTAAACCCGAAATTCAACTCTATACGTTGTTGAGTATGTGACTACCCTTGAGACCTCGGACTTGACTACGCATGGCAATAGGACTGTTTATATTCTATATGATCGCTACACAATAGAGTTAACCCGAAATTCAGCTCTATGCGTTGTTGAGTATCTGACTACCCTTGAGACCTCGGACTTGACCACGCATGGTAATAGGACTGTTTATATACCATATGATCGCTACACCATAGAGTAAACCCGAAATTCAACTCTATGCGTTGTTGAGTATCTGACTACCCTTGAGACCTCGGACTTGACCACGCATGGTAATAGGACTGTTTATATTCCATATGGTCGCTATACAATAGAGTAAACCCGAAATTCAACTCTATACGTTGTTGAGTATCGGTCATCAGAAGCATTATAAAGTCTACAACGCATCGCATTTTACCCATCGCACTCAACCACCAACAACTTACCAATTAGTATGACCTAACAAATCTAATAAAATCATTATAACCTGCTGAATAGGGTTAAGCATGTTTAATTTCCAATTTAAAGTCTGAAGTACAAGCTCCATATTTCAGCGGACTGCACAATGGCAAATCCGGAGTTATTGTGTCGAACAAATATCCGTGTTCTTCACACTTGCAGTATTCCGTTAGTGCAGTTGATTTACAAAAAGCAGCGCATGAATCCGAACGACTTCCGCGATGTGATTGTTCGTCACACTTGACACTAAACGTACTCGGCTTCCTTATTGTTTGCGTTGCAGAAACTTTGAAGTTTGTCATCATGTTAACAGACGCCAGTGTAACGTCGCTGAAATGAGAAATGAACAGCGTTAGCTTGCTAATTATTATTAAATTAGTGACCGAGAGTGTGTGATGATTTCTCGACAGCAGTGCGACTTGCTTGAAGATTACCATGCAATCCCTTACGAGTTCTATTTCGACCTTACTCGTGACAGCGCTCTGTTTCTAGAGGTTGCCGTCCTGACTAGGTCCGTTCCACGGGGTTCGATGTAAAATCGAAAATTCGTTATATACCTCACAAATTTAGGGGTCGCTTGAAAATAAAATTTTTCATCGACCCCTCTAGTTTTGGGACGGAACAACTTTAGTCCATGATACTCTGATCACCGACGCCAATACCGAGGGAGATTGAATCGCATAACGTCACCCTCGACGGGCTTCCATGGTGATTTAAGCCTAGACGAGTCAGTGCGGTACAACTTATACAATGCCATTCACAATAAGCCATAAGTATTAACTGTAATTTTGCGTTGAACGCACAGTTTCTAAAACCCATCTGTAACGGTCAACTGCATTTAGTACTTTTAGGAGCTATTTTCAAAACCTCCAAAAATCGTTAAAGGATTCATCTCTGCTGCCTTAAAACATTGGCCCTGTTACCTCTACCAGTTTCAAGTTCAAGAGCCTTCTTCAGGAAAACATTCTTTTTCACAGACTTTTGTGTAATACTTGCAGAATTGAGCGCGACTTGTCCTCGTTCGTTTCTTTGTTAGGCGGAACAATACAGATCGGTATATGTTATTATATTGCCAGATATACTTTTATCATTCAAAAATATAAATAAAAGAACTAAAATAATAATAAAAACTTAAAATTTTACCTGTGTACATTTTTACGAGATTCAATGTTCCACATAGATATTGTGCTATTGAAAAGATTTCAAAGAACTTGTACCTTGGATGCTTCAAATCTATAGTGTAATTGTAATCTCAGAATGTCAAATATGCTAAAGTTTCTACAGATCGTTTCTAAATGTCTGGGGGTAAGAAACTAAGGACACTTAATACACTGCTTTTAACATATCAAACAATGGAGACTCTAGTTGCAAAGACCACATGTGCACCATAAAGAGTCTGAATTTTATTGAGGCAACAATTGAATTGATTTTACTAGCTATCAGTTTTATCCCGTAAAAAAGGAAGCCCTGGGTAGGACTGTCAGTACCAATTACGTTTGCAATACTATGAAAACAATACTACAATACTAATGAACATAGTGGATTGAAATTCATTTGTGCTTGGAAACGAATATTAATTTATAACATTTACCCTCTATAATTTTATAAAAATAGAACCTCCAGTGAATCCCTAGAAGTAGTATGTTGTATATTTGTTTTCACTAAGAAGTACAGTAAAATAAAATACATTTTTTATCCAAGTTTAGCTGAAACAAATAAGACAACTATATCACATTCCTTTACTTAAAAACCAAGCTGAACATAAATACTTAAAAAAATTTTAGCTTATAGTTAACTCTTTGACGCATTCTGATACCATTACGTTATTTAAAGAACAACCATTGTCTTATATCGAGTACCAGTAGGTTCATTCACAAGCGACTACCCTTTACTGTAATGGAGCTTCAATATTGTAGTAACGTGAAGGAAGCCATGAAAAAAATGGTGTAGAAAGTAAAAATCGGTTGTGGTCAAATATTGTTTTGAGCCGACTACGCTAGTTCTTTGACATATATACTCAGTTTTGAGTATTTATATATACATCGTGCCGTGGAATATTTGTTTAATAAATTTCGATTTAGCCGTGATTAGAGATAAGTAAAAAATATAAAAGCAATGAAGTACTTCTGTATTAAAATCACGGACGATCGCGCGGTTAATCGTATCAAAGACCTTCAATAGTAGACTATTTCGGGTCTTTAGTGCACTTATTTCGGGAAAATATGCCTTTTAATAATACAACACCTTTACAGAAAAGAAGAATAACGTATAATACTATTTTGCAGGAAACATACAATTATCAGTAGTTGTACCTTTTATTATTCTGGCTATGGCCAAATTAAGGCCGTGTTCATAACGCGTCCGATCTGATCCGGTCAGCTCTAATCCGATTTGCACGTGTTCTTACTGTGCATACTGCATCCGATCCGAAACATCATGCAAATTTTTTCGGACAAGAATCGGATGATGTAGTATGAAAAATCACTACATACTCATATATACGCATACGGTAGATATAGAGTTTAGTCGTTTTGGATCGAATCGAAACGGATCCAATCTAAGCAGATTTCGGATCGGATCGGATAGGGCGCAATGTGGACACGGCCTAATAGTGCGACGTCGATGAGTCAAAGAAATTGTTATTCATTTCTAAATTATATGTTGCGGTGCTTACTATAAGTAAATTTTGTTATACAACATTGCACCCGGAAATCCCATACAGCTTTTTTAAATTTTGTGCTGCGTTTTTGCTTATAACATAAAAATTGATGCTTATTTTTTGACTGTAGTTGGTAATTCGCAAACCCATGTGCTTACCATAATACCACACAAACAAAATTATATATGTTTGAAAACGCAACTTATATTGATTTTAAGGCTTTTTATAATTTTGACTGCAAATGGCTATAAACAAAAATATCTTGACTACCAACAATTGAAATTATATATGCAGTAAGCACTTTTCGAATCAATGCTGCTAACATACTTCGTAGAGTAGTAGTAGTCTTGTGAAAACTCAAGAAGGAATGCTTCAAACGGGTATCCATTGATATATTGAGCTGTTCCCGTTCGAAAATCTCTAACCATATTTAACAACACTGTCAGACCAGCTTTTTGATGAACGGCTGTCTGGGGGCGTCCACCTCTAATCACCATGCAGGTACCATACATTGGATGCAAAAAAGGGTCAATAATTGGAAATGCGTCTTGGTCATCGGCCGGTGTTAACGAAAAGTCCCCGGCATCATTGGTCTTTGAAAGCACTCCTTGCGTAGCACTATTGCAACAATTGAATTGAACCATATCAAACTCACAATACAATAAGCTATCGTTGCATCGAAATCCGTAATTCAAATAAAGCATCGAAATATCTCCTCCGACAAATCTGAGTAGCTCTCTTTCTTGATCCGTTTGATTTTTTTCGCTTTTTGTTTGCAATGTAAAGTTCGCAAAAACATCAGGAGATGGATCAGCCATCGGATATAGTTCAATCAGGTCGTACAGAAGCAATTTTGAGAAATTATCTGCCAAAAGTGCGGGAATATTCCACGGATACGACGAACAAATAGCAATATTAGGGAGCGAAAGATTATGTTCAGAAACACTAGATACTTGCGTAGTCGATGGACCATCAATATACGATTTAATCGTGTTTCCACACATTGCAACCGTGATTATAATTGCAGTTATAATAACAAATGACCAGAATTTTCGTTCTGAGTCTGTGGTTTGCGCATGGTATACTAAATGTGTGCCATGGACATCGACATCTTTGAGCCGAATATTGCGAACTGCTGCTTTAGCTGTAGCTTTTGCGTCTTTGGTCGGCATAATGCTCGGCCCCATAACCTTAGCTCGGAACGTTTCGCCTGGGTTGAACCGACTCCTACTTGATGGAGGATTCATTTGCGTCAGATCAACTTGTCTAAACATATTTGTTTTACCAAGGAATAATTATAAAATTCAAATTATTTTTATACAACATAATAAATATACACATGCGTTTTCAAATTGCTGTCATTGGCAATAACTATGATTAATTATTAACGACGTGTGTACAAAGGCCCACACTGGTCAGACAAGTGTGGAAACTTTAATATTTTAGAAGGATCGCTGGTCTGCACAAACTTCATTTGTACGTCAAATTACGTATAGACAACTCTTTAATTAATAGCACAGTACTCCAGATCATTTGGTCCTGACAAGACTGGAAATCGCACTGAACGAAGAGAAATGGAGCCAGCAAATTCAGCTTGCTCAATTAAGTTAGGCCAACAGGGCCGTTTTGATTATGCTCATGCATAGAAATTGACATTATAAATTTTGTAGTTAAAGCTTTAGTTTGCTGCGCAGCAACCGAACCGAGCAAGCATTTATTTGTATCCGCACTGATAAATTTTAAGAGTCCATCCGTCCGGGTAGGTTTTTCTAAATATGCCAAGAACGAGTTAAGATATTCCCATAAGGGCATTATCATATGATAGCTTAGTCTAGAACTCGCTCCATACAGGTTACATGTTGACAATCAACTCGTCGGGTATGGTCGGGATTATGCTCATGCATAGAAATTGACATTATAAATTTTGTAGTTAAAGCTATAGTTTGCTGCGCAGCAACCGAACCGAGCAAGCATTTATTTGTATCCGCACTGATAAATTTTAAGAGTCCATCCGTCCGGGTAGTTTTTTCTAAATATGCCAAGAACGAGTTAAGATATTCCCATAAGGGCATTATCATATGATAGCTTAGTCTAGAACTCGCTCCATACAGGTTACATGTTGACAATCAACTCGTCGGGTATGGTAGTCGCCATTTAAAAAGAGTTACCTCTCAATTTTTGTGGCCGAGGAAAATGCACACTTATTGATATCTCGAAACACAGGCCTCGTATCAAAAATGTACCATATCTTTTATGTTAGGCTGGACAACATCTACAACTTTGTTGTTCAACACTTTTTTGTCAGGCTCGCGGATAAGGAGATAGTGGCGCAAAAGTGGTTCCCCAACAGTAATCATTTTAACAAATTACATGTCCTTTAAGATAATGATTTATAGGCATTATGCGGGATTCACGTTATATTGTCTCCACCACTTGGAACTTATGTGCCCCACACAGTGGCAGGCACACCCTAGACTACAGGGTGTCTAAGGCACCCCTCTGTTTTTGAATAAAGTTTCAAATAAATTTCAAACAAAGCTAGCTAATAGTTTGGCTTATTTCAGACGGTGTCAATGAACCGTCGTTGCATTTTCGTTTTGCTGAGGGTTTCCGCCACCCCGTGGGGTCATTTTACATAGGGCCTAACCGCATTGACAAGCATAAAACACCGAAATACTACATTGTCGAAATGAGGTATCTAGGGATGTGCCCGACACCCTCATATTATGTTATATGGTGTGGGTGTCACTGTAACCGTCTTTACGGTATAGTCTACACTACAGGGGACAAAAGTTCCAACTGTTGGGGACATTATAACGTGAATCCCCCATT
>JASANE010026612.1:0-19344 GCA_030248225.1 Trileptium ribeirensis
ATCTTAATTTAACCCTCTTATTGGGCACATGCTGCAGTAATTCCGACATTATCAAGTTGATCAGTGCTGCAAAGCCGGCTGCAGTCGATACGTAAAAACAATGACAACAGCCATTACAGCAAGGTTACACGTTCATAACGCTTAATGATAATTTCCAGACCCCACAGAGCGACTCACTCCATAATCCGTACATGCCGAAGCAGGGGTTGAGTGAGGACTTCCCCTTAAGGCCTGGGACAACCCCTCACCTGATGCCCGCCTCGGACCACCCCTCACCTGATGCCCTGGTCTGCTCTCCATGCGCACACCCTTCCCCCCCGTCCCCCTCGCCAATAACGTGTGGAATAATTATAATATGAAGGCAACATTGGCATAGATGGGTCCTCGGGAAGTTGGGGGCCATCAAATGATTTCAACACCAGGACAACCTCTATTTGCAGAGGCTTGTACCCTCTGATATGATCCCTTCGCCAACAACGGCTACACCGCTGAGACCTCGGAGAGTCAGCATATATGCCATAGTGTTAAACGAAGGATAATATCGGTTTTACATTCTTTACCGCTTAAATAACCTTAGAAGCAAGTAACCCCGTAAAAATTGTCAGACTTCTGAGACCCCAAAATAATGTTCTCATATATCTGTGTGACATTTCTAAATTTTTTTAACATTGAGTAATGAACAATTTTGTAGACTTTTCAAGCACTCATAAAATTGATAATGTCGGAATTACTGCAGCATGTGCCCAATAAGAGGGTTAAATTAAAATTTTAGATTTATGGTGTCAAATCCGATTGGCCTTGAAATCCCACTATAAAACGGATCAATTTAAATCGGCTTACTGAGAAAGTGGTCGTCTTGAACGGATGGATCCGAATGAATATAACGAGTTTCATTAATTTGGCCAATAATGTTCGCTTTTAATTCAGGCTTATGGCAACATGCGAGCGCAGATAAGGAGGACAGGGGGCTGGTCCCCCCACTTTTTGAAGTCGGGGGACGGCCCCCTCCCCACTGTTTAAAATATATAATCTTTAATAAGGAATTAAAACTATGTGTGTCCCTGCGCACTCGCATGTATCTTAGAATTTTCAGGAGTCCTATTTATACAGTAACAACATTAGGGTATAAATGTATGTCCTTGATTAAACTGCACCAATTTAAGCGGCATTTTGACCTCAATCAACGTCTTTCTCGTTTTCTCGCTGTTTCCCCCACTTTTTCAATGGTATCTGCGCCTTTGTATGCGCTACTTCTTAATAAGTATGGCATATATTTACTATAATACTATTCTAATAATTTCCAACCATCATAATTCCCGGGCTCCTAATACTATTTTTGGTGTCAAATTGTTATCTAGCCAAATTTTCGTTTGTTATCGCCTGACTGACGACCTAGAACAAGTCGATTTCAATAAAATTCATTTTTCAATCGCGAAGCTAAAACCAATACGATTTTGTACCGAGTTGATACTCGGAAATTGGGTATTGTGACTTATTGAAGTTTTCAAAAACACGACAAGTCTTAGTGCAACAAATGTACCTCAAATTTATATGGCGGTTTTCAAAAATACATTAAATATCAGTTTCAACTTCTAGCGATAACATTATCCTTTTTAGTTATATAAATAACCACAGGTTTTAATTTTTCATACCATGAAATGTTGACCAAACACTTCGATGGCCGCATTCTCAAGTTTGGAATTATAACCAAGAGTAGTAGTATGGTACGACGGACGACGAACAAAATGGTGGAATTGGATATTTTTTGGGGACCCGACTTAGATGCTGCTCAATGCAGCGGTAGTATATGTGTTTCAGGAAAGCAAACGACCCTGCTCGTCGTTTTGTCCTAATCGGAAAATAAACTTTAATTGAATGTGAAAATAGATATTTACGTATTATATGAATTGGGCATGAAATTATGATGATGTATTTCAGAACAGTTTTGTTGGAGTTTTTATTGGTATGGTTTGGTAATGTATATATATAATGGTTTCGGAACTTGACATATTAAAATAGATCGTGACTGGTTTCGGCTCCGAATTGTATTCTATAATATAAACACACATATACATGTGTATGTGTTTGTTTACTGTTGAGTATTGCCATTTTACGGCGTTTCAATCGCCGTTACAAAGGCTGTTGTACTAACAGCAAACCAGGCAGGAACCATCGAGTCTGCAAAACCAACTACAATAATTAAGGGGTGTTTTGCTTTAGCCCTCACCACCCGACGCGAAATTGATCAATGTTGAAGATGCAGCGATAACTTTAGTGCCATTTAAGGCAGTTTGACAATCTGGTTCAGAAAATATGCATTCCACCAAGAACTTTTGTTCTCCGTATATTACACATATAATTACTCGAACTACAATCCCGAGTTGAGTCGAATGCTGGTAAAACCAACTGAATTAGTTCATGGTACCAATGGGTACCAAACATCGCTAAAACTGGCTGAAATGGATATTCTCTGAACCATTTTGTCGAACTGAGTCGAATGAATGAGTGGAAAATTACCGGTGTATATTCAAAATTGACCAATTTCGTTTTGGTGGGAGGTGGCTATAGGAAAATACCCTATCTAATTAATTTAATTTAATATTTAATTAATTTAATTTAAAATACCATATTTAAGCAAGAGTTTTTTTGATAAACGTTCAATTATGCAAGCAATTTTTTTACTTCTGCGGCCTGTGTCGTTCATACCTATACAGTGAAATTTCCAAATTTGGACTATGGGTGTTGACTGCTTATTGGTGGTTGTGAACGATTGGTTTATATGGCTATTTAACACATTGAACGCGTTGCGGTTTCATTGTTTTAAATCGATAGTGAGGATGTCTTTACGCGCTGACAGGGGTTGGAAAATATAAATTTTGTCAAGCATTTTCTCAATTTTGCTGTTTTGACTATGGGTGTTGACTGCTTATTGGTGGTTGTGAACGATTGTTTACATGGCTATTTAACACATTGAACGCGTTGCGGTTTCATTGTTTTAAATCGATAATGAGGATGTCTTTACGCGCTGAGAGGGGTTGGAAAATATAAATTTTGTCAAGCATTTTCTCAATTTTGCTGTTTTGACTATGGGTGTTGACTGCTTATTGGTGGTTGTGAACGATTGGTTTATATGGCTATTTAACACATTGAACGCGTTGCGGTTTCATTGTTTTAAATCGATAGTGAGGATGTCTTTACGCGCTGAGAGGGGTTGGAAAATTTAAATTTTGTCAAACATTTTCCCAATTTTGCTGTTTTGACTATGGCTGTTGACTGCTTATTGGTGGTTGTGAACGATTGGTTTACATGGCTATTTAACACATTGAACGCGTTGCGGTTTCATTGTTTTAAATCGATAGTGAGGATGTCTTTACGCGCTGAGAGGGGTTGGAAAATATAAATTTTGTCAAACATTTTCTCAATTTTGCTGTTTTGACTAAGGGTGTTGACTGCTTATTGGTGGTTGTGAACGATTGGCTTATATGGCTATTTAGCACATTGAACGCGTTGTGATTTCATTGTTTTAAATCGATAGTGAGGATGTCTTTACGCGCTGAGAGGGGTTGGAAAAATTAAATTTTGTCAAACATTTTCTCAATTTTGCTGTTTTGACTATGGGTGTTGACTGCTTATTGGTGGTTGTGAACGCTTGGTTTATATGGCTATTTAATACATTGAACGCGTTGCGGTTTCGTTGTTTTAAATCGATAGCAAGGATGTCTTTACGCGCTGAGAGGGGTTGGAAAATATAAATTTTGTCAAACATTTTCTCAATTTTGCTGTACGTACAGGGCAAGAACGGGTTTATAAGTTGTAAGCTGTGCTGAATATTTGAAAGCAGTATATGCTTGCATGTCTACACACAATACTTGAAGCCTTAGGTGCGTAGAATGCTTGAAATTTAATTTTTGTTGAATGTTACGGTTTAATATTCAGAAAGTTTCGGAATTTCGAACGTCACTTGGTGCAATTCCACTCGCCGCGCTAATTGCAGGTTTATTAGTAAAATTGTGCATATATCTTCTGCATATTGGTTTGAATTTGCATGGGGCAAAATGTATTTTCGAAATTTACAAAAAAACTGTCATGTTAGTCCTCTAGTGTATTATACCAAGTTTATGATAATCAGCAAAGTTTTGTCCATCTCAGCTAAACCAAAGCTTGCGTTTGGTCTGGGCTTACAATTCAACATAAAATTTTTGTCCTACCTGCATCATTTGAAGTGACCCCTGTTACAGTGGGGACCTGTCATGATCTATGGCCGTTCCGCGGTCGGTTTCCTGTTGCTGTGCCCTACCAACTCCAGTGTTCCACATTAATAGCTCGTATGATGGTTAGATATATTTTTAAAGCATAAACCATTTTGATATGACTAAAATTAGGCGCGACAGCTGAGTAGCATTGTTCTAAAGCTCTGGCCAAATCTAAAGTAATGTCGTAACCTACGTGTCGTAGTCGTGTGATTCTACTCGTCAAACGTGGTCTTAATTTTTACGGCCTTTCGCGTTGAACTAATTCACCTTGAATTTACCCTCAGTGCTGGGAGCGATTTTGGGTTTGAAAAGTGGGCGGCGAATGAAGAGCAAAAGGGATCTCAACCATTTTTGAGTAACGGTGTGCAAACAAATTATAGAGCCATGACGTCCCCAAAAGAGTACCATTTCAAGTTTGACATGAAAGTATGATTTCAGGCTTGGATTTAGCTAGAACCGAACGTCTAGTAGGATCGGATTTCATAACTCAAGGTGTTACCAGGTCAAAGACCGATATATGGCTGGTAAATTTTTGCTGTCAGGGAAACAATGTTTGCTATCGCGCGAAACGTATAATATCCTGACCTATCGAATCGACACTTTCCAAAGGTCAACACTTGAACGAAAATCCAGTTTAATCAACGCCAAACCAAAACAATAGTTTTTTGCATTCCTCCGAGATATTTTAGAACAGTATATACCTGTGCAACAAAAGTATGACTTATAAAATATATATCATGAGATAATTTTTAATATATTGTGTCGAATTTAGGAACAAGATTCGACGGTAAACATGCTTTATATACTACATAACATTATTTAGGTAAGCTACCAATACTACAACTAGCTGGTATCCTTTGGGTGTCAACATAAACCTAAAATGGAATCCGTCTATACAGTAATGCTAAACTGAAAATTGGCCTTATTATGGCCTTTTTTATGCTATTCACACCATCCAGCTACCGCGTTCTGTTTTGTTCTTAATATGACTGATATCCGGATTACAATGTATATATGTTTAAAATTAGGTGGCTACCAAACGAATCAAGCCCAGCATATATATATTAGAACTGAATGATGTTATAATGTTTTGTTCGATATGTATTTGGATGGGAAGTAGAGATAGAATGGGGAGTTGTAAGCGAAACTATGTAGCGTCAAACTCCATGTCATGGCAACAACTAAACCAACACGGCATAATGGTGGTGGCGTGACAAGCGATGTCCAACAAAAATGTCATAATCTTTTGTCACCACCACCAGGAAACTAAACGGTGATGAGACAAAATTGGCATATATGTTGGTGTAACCCGACATTATCCCCAGTCGGGTTTTATAGTTAGGTCTCTTAAATTTCAAATGGCTTTTAAACTTTTTTGTCCAAACTATCTCTCGTCATACGTACCATGATCAGGTCTTATATAAGCCGAAGGGCGTAATATTGTATGCTTTGAAAAGAACAGCTTTGTGTGGAGAGGTCTGAGAGCGAAAGGCCGTAGACTTGACTTTGTTCATTACCATCCTAACAAACATCATTTTGGGTTTTAGGTTTTTGTGAATATATATATCGGTTGATGATATTATAGTAATACGGATTGCCGTTTGCTTTGTGGGATTACTTTAATGTATATAAGACATCGAAAGAATATGTATATATATATAGAGTAAAATTTTTACCATTGGGTTTATATACCATTAAGTGATAGAAGGCATTAATTTAGCAAAAATGCAGCTATTAAACGTATAATTGTTGAACTCTAAGAGTAACCTGCCCGCATACTATGTTACATTGTAAGCATTGTAATAGGTTCTATATATATTAAATGGGATACACTATGAAATGTACAAAATCGGAAATACAAATTTCGATGTTTTAATAAAAATAATTGAAATAGATCACATAGCTAATGCTTATAATACTCACGTTGTATGCCATATAATTCATGTGTTTGTTGCAATTATAATAATTCAACAACCGTTCGACATATTTGGCTAATTTTCTACTATTGGGTTCGTTTAAACCTACATCTTTTCAACTGCAATATTCTGCACATATATGGATTTCGATGTTTTAATAAAAATAATTGAACTAGATCACATAGCGAGTGTTTACAATATTTACGTTATATCCTGTATAATTCATGGTAGTTTGTTGTAATTCTAATAATTCAGTAACCGATCGATCTATTTGGCTAATTTTTCCGATTGGGTTTGTTTAAATCTACGCCTGTTTAACAACAATGTATATATGCTAATATCTCGGCTTATTCCGAAGCAGCGGTCAAATGACACCACTTTTCAGGCTAATATAAGTCTTTTTGATATTATATTTTGTAACTAGGCTATTAGCGAACCGATTTAACTCAAGTTTTTACAGCGTATGTGCACTTAGGCGGCTTGCATGTAGAAACAATATCGATGATGTATACACTTGTAAGAGCAAAGATATAAAACAAATTTTTTTTCATTTTAGTGCCAAATCTTTGTAAATTTTATTGGTTTTTTCGGTGACACGTCTTAAACCTTAAATGTAAAGTTTAAATTACCATTCGAATCGCATTGACGAATTGAGTCGAATGGTATCACAATTAGCATTGGTTGTCTATGAATTAAGGAGCTGCGTCTCATTTATGTAAAATCCGAAGGATTAGCTTAAACGTTAACCATGAATTCATCTGATTTTGATACCTTTCTACTCTGCTCATCAACGCGGTTCGAACGCTATGTAAACTTATATATTGACAAGAAAGTTTTTCCGAAAATCTTGGGGTGATTAAAAACCAAAATTAATTGTCATGAACATTATTCTAATGGATTTTTAACGGGAGTCGAAGAGTAAAGTCAACTGGTACCAAAATTAATGGCATGTCATCAAAATTACCATTTTTTGGACTGAAGGCATGTAACCTAAAAGGTCCATTTTCTTTTACAAAATAAAACTTATTAAACACTCATCAGATTTGACAAATATGTTCACAGACGTATCGTCGCCAAGACAGTGACTTCTGAGTATAAATGTTATAGATGCGGCGAAGTTATATATTTGGTTACGTTTTAAAATGCTCATTTTTCGTTAAAGTCAAAGATCCAAAATACGTGCAGGTGAGTTCAATAGCAACGCTCCGCGTAAAGTTATATATGTATATTGAGCTAACCCAACAGCCTCAGCGTAACATCTAGTGTGTCAAATTATCAAACAGGAGCCGAAGACTTGTCCGTGTGTTATCCTTTTCTTGCCGGAAAACTATATATCTACAACCTTATGGGACACACTGCAACCACAAAAATTAATCGATAATACCAACAGTGCATTAGGGAAGAGTATGACACTTCTCTGCACTCACACATAAACCCGTGCTTGA
Source organism: Trileptium ribeirensis (assembly GCA_030248225.1). Classification (NCBI taxonomy): domain Eukaryota; kingdom Metazoa; phylum Nematoda; class Enoplea; order Enoplida; family Thoracostomopsidae; genus Trileptium; species Trileptium ribeirensis. The sequence goes on from JASANE010026612.1 coordinate 7,615, forward strand.
TGTCACGGGCGTTTTCGGCCTAAGCGCCCCAGTTTCTGGGGCGGGTAGGTCGGACCCCCGAGTTTCTGGGGGGGTAGGTTGGACCCCCCCCAATTTTTGGGGGGTATTATGTGAAGTCGTAATTATGAAATAACTGAAACGGTTCAAATTATAGAAATATCGCTTCACATAATACCCCCCCAAAAAATACTCTTCCCTAATGCACTCTTGATAATACGAAACAAATTTTATTTCCATGTTTCTCTCTGAACAGGAAGATACATACATTTACAGATTGCTTTTTTATAAACTTACTTATATATTTCAGCATATTACTGTGTTTTTCATGGATATTTGGCATTATATTATGAAGAATTATATTAAGAAATTATGAAATAATAACAAATGTATGCAGTAATCAAAAAACGGAACTCGATATTTATATAAATATTTTATATTAAATGCCACAACATATTTTACGCTGCTATTATGATTTCATATAAGCTGATGCTTACTAATAAGTTGATGCTGCTTACTAAAAAAGACATGGATTTATTGCTGTTCAAAGGTGATACGTTTTGGCTGTAGATGGTCTCGGCGGCAGTGGCGTAAACCAATGAGGCAACCAAAAATTAACACCACTTCCCCAATTTTCCCTTTTATTTCCATTTTCCCTTGAAATTTTTGTAATTTTGCTCATAATTTTTAAAATTTCCCTATGGTTGTTAACCACCCTTCCCCGCCATGCCACCCTCAGCAAATTATATATATATATATACCCACATTATATATATCAATGGACACCTTTGATGTATATTAATGGATACATAATTACGTATATAGATGTGTACGTATATCAATATATAATAGTAGATGTTGCAACGGAAACCGCAATGCTTTTGACAAAAATATGTGTGTTGATTTAAAATTAAAACAATGATAGTAAAGTTTTTAGTGATCAGATTACAAGAGTTTACTACAGCTAGTTTTCGTCATGATAAACTTATTGATTGATTAATTGATTGATTGATTTTAAAAACACATTAGTTGTACATTTGGAATCATTTTTTGACATCCGCGTATGATTTTATCATGTTTCAAATATATATATACATACGTATTGTTTTATTTTTAAAGATGCCAAGTTAACTTACTATTTATACATCGTTTGCTATTAGTTACTAATTACTTAGTTTACATTAACATCAGGTAAATGCGGACGAAGAACTAGAGCAACATGTTGATTTGCGTGCTATTTATAAGATTTATCATTAATATGGGTGCTCCGATGGATATATAATTGATATTTTGGGCCACGTTTTGACGTCCTCTGTACCGAACAATCGGTTACATCAAAACAGCTTCATATAACTGTGACCACGGCTGTTGTATACTTTTTGTCACAACCGCCAGATTGTAATATTGATTTCGTATTTTGTCTGACTGCGCATAGTACATATGTTTCTTTGAAACTATATATTCAGCAGCCCATTATGGTGATTAACCAGACAAAGCACTCCAACGCCGAATTAACATATTTTAGCTGTTCGGCGAATAGGGATAAGTCAATTTTTAGTCTCGGACGTTGTCGTCGAATCGCCTGACAAAAGCGGCCACCAACCTTCGATACGGTACTGGTGGTAGCGGTAAATTCCACTGTGCCATTTGACGCTATGAAATTTTCTTCAAAATAAAAATATTATTTGAAGGTCGGCATCTCAAATTTTCACTATCATGTTATATGATATAGCTACATATGATAGACTTAGTATTTGATAACTTTTATCCTGTTTTATGATGTTCATGAAATAAACATGTATATATACATAGTGTGTACAGTTCTGATAATATTGACTGCACTTCTACAATATTTTTCACCGTTATCCCACACAGGATCGTGGTGTACAAGATATTTGATTTTAGCACTGCATGTAAGGTTCCCGTTGTGACCTAAAAAAATCGAAAACAAATTTGTCAGAGATGTGGGTAAAATGGGTATTTTCAGAACTACTTCATCGAGCTGAATCGATTGGTACCAAAATTTTATCTGTACCTTCAAAATTGACGAAATTCCGGCTGGGGGATAACCGAAAAGACATGTCATCACCATAATGTAACCTTCTAAATTATATGTCCGGGTCGAAGGTGATACGTGTCACCGTAGTGAATATACCATATATATATATATTAGTTTGGGTTTAGTAGCTGAGCGATGACAGCAAAAACGCGTAAGCCTAATGTCTTGATTTCGAATTCCACGTCCATGTCTCTCGAAACTCTATGATATTCTGAAATCTCGGGGTAAGTTTTGACTACAAGTTTGGCTTTGAGCACATGGCCGTGGTTTGGCTGCCATAAAGGATTTTCCGGCATTAGACTTTTTCGCTGGACACCTTTGGCACCAGAAATTGTGTGCTACTGCTCCTAAAAATGTTTTTAAACAATATAAAATTATAATGGTCAGAGGTATGTATATATATCTATTTAACACTGTTTTGGCTAGCACTGTTAGAACACCCGTTTGTGTTGCTAGTTTAAAAAAGGAAGACAAGGAACGAATGGATATTGGGGACAATATGAGTATTGAGTACTCGACCTGGACAATATGAGTATTGAGTACTCGACCTGGACAATATGAGTATTGAGTACTCGACCTGGACTGTAGGCAAATGCGAATGTATACGTGTGTGTGTGTGGAATAAATCATAAACGCCGCCACGTTGGAACATTCACCAGGGGAGTAAGCGGGGAATTAAATTCGGCTCTGTGGGGCAAAAACACACCAGCCGGGAGGAACGAAGCTACATAAGATGTCGGCCTGAGTCAGTCCATTCCCCCAACCACCCGAAATTTTTCCTAGCTCCGCCCATGACATCCACTACAGTTGCTGCAATTTTTTTCAAAAAAGGAATGTATCAATCAAGCAAGCACCGTATAGAGACTAACACACTCCTTGTGCGCGAAGCGCTCAAGGAGGAATTAAACAGTATGCTAGAGGCGGGACTGACATCGCCATCAAGCTCACCTTGGGGATCACCAATAGTGTATGTAACCAAGAGTGATGGCTCACTCCGACTCAGTGTATACATATACTGGAAACTGCACTGGGATCAAGTAGCTTTATTTGAGTGGAGGTCTACGCTTTGTCTGGAATAAACCAAAAATGCGGCCACATTAAAAATCTTCCTACAGCTGCCGGTTTTCTGAAGATACCAGGGTACTAGGACGAGGACTGAGGCGCACTAGGTTGATTAATAAAATACTAAATAAAAGCTGCCGTATTTTTTCGATTAACTATTTATTACATTTTGTCACATATATAGACTTTATTATAATTAAATTGTACTAATCAGAAACATTAGAATGCACAAAACGAGCGTGCTAAATAGCATGTTATTTTATTAGCTGTAATGACGCTAATGTATCACATTAGTATAAAATAGGCGATAGAATGAGGCTTGTTTCATCCTTTGAGCGAAATAGGGCCAAAGAAATTTAAAGCTAGTAGTTCGATCTCGTCGGGAGGAACGAAAAATCATTAAAACGGATTTTTGACTGTGGTTTTTCAATTTCGTATATATATATTTCCAAACAAACACGTTTCGTAGGGTGCGTGTTGAGCGTTTTTGTGTACCTATGCGCCGACTATCAGTTTTCTATATAGATAGCAAGGAGAAATGTTGCTACGCAGTTCGAACATAAAAAGATCGAGTAGGCACACAGCCTTGCCGAGATAAGCGCTAGCGGCATAAAACTTCAAAGACCTGGACTGGTCCAAATGTCATGAATACCCACAAGACACAAGGCGCAAAGGATGCTAGTGCTTGGTTTCAAATCTAGCTTCTTCCATCCTTTGCAACTCTAGCCTAACTCTATATAGCGTCACGGGTAAGTATGGCTTCGGGGTGGGGTCCGACCCTTAGCGGGTAATACCTACCCACCATATTTGCATCTATGATAATATCTATCGCCTATATAGACACGCATCGTAATATAGACTTGTGGAACCAAATTGAGTTTGTGTTAGCTTCGAGGTTCGGGCATATATATATTTCAAACGAATGATTGGTGTTTTGAAACATTTGGGCTCTAAATTGGTTTATTAAACGCTACACAAAATATCGATATTTATGTTTATACCAATTCGATTCTAGGCACCGTCATTTGTGTGTAATGTTATAATACCGCAGTGCAAAAAAATATCGAATTTAGTTACTTCCCGTAATTGAATATTTCGGTACAGCGCTCCGAATTTGGGATTAGTTATTATTAGTCTCTGTTTTGCCTTGTATAAATATTTCCCAAACGTGAACTGGGACCTGGCTTGATCGACGCACGGAAGGGCCTCTACTTGTATGAATGCGTGTTCTACTACAACTCGAGCTAAATTGTTGGTGGTTAAAAGATGGTACGTTTGATATTACATTTATATCGTGTGCTGTGGACAAGTGATGATGATGATACAATAATAAGTTTGTTGGTGTGGAAACAAATTTACTATAAATATCCATTCTGGAGCCCAAAGCGGAAGTGTCGTGCAGGTCTTATCGGCGCAGGCGCTATGCATATTTATGACCATTGGCGTAGCCAGGAACAATGTTTGGCAGTGGCCTGTTACTAATGGCTGTAGTCTGTAACTTTTTCTGAGAGTTTATACTGCTCAGAGCCAAATATTGAAGTCGACTTTGGGCCCCTTGGTGATTTACAGCATAGACAACGAAATTGACGTGTGGGCTTTAATCCGACACGCTCGAAGAATTCACATTTTTCGAAATGAATATGCTAATGCCATCAAGCGATTGTATTTCAACGAAGAATTCCACCCTGTCTCGATCATTAATAATTATAGGTTTCAGTTTGGGCATGTTTTTTAACTATCGGACGTTTTTGAATTAGTAATTCTAGTCTATTTTAGACAATTAATAGTTGATATTGAAAGCAAAGGGTTCGAATTTGAGCGTGTTTTTAACCATCGGTGATTTTTAAGAGGGATTCCATTGTATTTTCGACCATTATTAGATGATTTCGGCAGCAAATGGTTCCGGTTTGAGCGTGTTATCAATTATCGGTGGTTTTTAAATGGGAATTCCATTTTATTTTTTACCTTAATTATAGTTTATTTTAATTGCAAACGGTTCTGGTTTGGGCGTGTTGTCAATTATCAGTGGTTTTTAAAGAGGAATTCTATTATATTTTTGACCGTTGTTAGTTGATTTTGAGGCTTTCATTAAATATACGGGACCCAAAATCGCGAAAATTTTTTGTCTCCGAGTTTGCTTAAAATTTGCCGAAAACCCCCTGGGCAAATTTTAAACAAAATCGGAGACAAAAAATTTTCGCGATTTTGGTTCCCGTATATTTATTAAGGAAAGCCGATTTTGACAGCAAAGGGTTCCAGTTTGAGCATGTTTTTAAAGAGGGATTCCATTCTATTGTGACGATAAATAATTTGCGTTTACTTTAGTCACAATAAGTAATAATGTGGAGTATATAAAATGAACAGAAAATTCAGTTTTCCGGGCAAAACTCCTTTGTTCGCTGCACATGCATGTATTGGTTTTAAATATATATATGCACCGAATCTATATAGTCTACTTTTTCGTTTTTGCGCATATATACTTTGTGAAGCTATTTTTAAATATGTGTTACGTAATTTTATATCGTTATATACAATGATTTAAATCGTTTAGACATAATCTTATGTTTACAACTTAAGGATTTATAAATTTTATTGCTAAATATTCGGTTGTGTTATATTCAAATTGGAAATGTAGGATTATATATTCGGATATTTTGTGCTCATAAAAATTGTATTCTTGTGTTGTTTCGGCAATTGTAATTATTTTCAGACATTGATTTTTCACACTCATTTTTAAGATGCCATTAGCAGTGGTCGATATTACCGGATTTTACTTGCAAGCCATGTACCAATAAAATTTAGTGTATATAATTATTCTTTATTCAAAATGTCTATATACACTTTTAATTTGCCCCAATTCTGATTGTGTGCGATGTCCAAGTCTGAGAGTTTGGCAGCATGTTTGGTAGCATGTTTTCGAAATTAATTATATCTATTGGCTACAGGTTGCTATGAGTTTTTTCGTAGCACAAGTGCGTTCTGCCATTATTTTTAATACCAAAATTTTTTCTTTAAACACTCTTTGCAAATTCCAATTCAAGTAAAATTGGGACACACATTGGTTTCGGGCCGACACGCCATATATATAATATATCCTATACATATACATGTTTTTGGAAATATATATATATTGCTGGTACATCGGGAGGGCTGTCATTATGACAGTTCTGCTGCAGCAGGATCTGCAAACTACCAATAACAGTGACACGTCTGAACATCGAGCTGGTGCATTTGTGACACCTCTAAGTTATGCTGATCACGTTCGAGAACGATCGGTAGCAAGTTGAACGAGTGAGGAACACAGCACGGCTTGGTTCCGTGGAAAAGTGGCGTGTCACCGTCGAGAAAGCGATGCATGAGATGTTGTTGTGGTGGCTCGTCATGACCGGCGCCGCTGCCAAATCCGGACTTGTGCCCGGATCGAGGGCTGTCTTGTTTCGGAGAGTGTCCGAATGGATTCAGACATGTTCCGCCACAGCGGTGGATTGTCATGTAGCGCGGCTCCTGGATCGCTGGATGCAGCTGAGTGAGATCGATGTTGACTTTGTATCTGCGGAATACAAGGCAGCAATACTACATTAGCGCACTAATTGACGACAATGCTAATATGAAATTGTAATTCTATTTTGTAACCGAAGTGAAGCCTGAGCCTTCACGGTATGTGCATTTGAAGAAGGACTGATGAAATTTCATCCGATATGACAGAGAGAGCATGCACAATTTTATCGGATCCGAATCGGATGGTGCTGTGTTAAAAATACATACATATATACACATGGTATATTGTAGGAGCACAATCTGAACTTGCGGTGGTAAAAAGGATCATACTGGACCTGTCAGGGTTTTTATACCCATCTCACCTATCTATCTAAGAGCAGAATTTTTACTGGATCGGATGTTAAGTGGCTTTACAAATGGAATTGGAGCAGTTCGGACACAATGCAAATTCGGCCTAACAATTCATATGTCAACAGGAGTACTGACATTCCGATTGATTCTAGCTGGGAGTAAACGGTTAACAATTTAGTGGAGTAGGTAGTATGTGGGCGCTAGTATGTGAGTTGCCCCCTCCAAACTATGGTGTGAGTGCCCCTCCCCGAAAAAAAGTTTTTTGCTTACCTCTATTGTTTCTTGCCTGGCTGTATAATCACACTAAAATTTAATATAACTTATTTGTTAAATCAATTTTTAACTGACATATATTTCAGCGAATTGCTTGTATTTTATAGCTTAATTATCACAAGCGAATGATATCTAAAAGTTGTCTCAGGAGGAAGTCAATCCATATGACCTTCGTAAAGGGAAGGGATTTTGATATTTTCTGGCCTAAAATCGTGCGTATCGCTTTAGTTAGTTTATTTTCTAAGAACCCGCAACAAGGCTAAATCGCTGCTTTTTACGCCTACCTTGACTTGACAAGTAACGTAGCATCGTCACGCGTATGGCCTGCTGTGGATATATTCAGTTTGAAATTAGTCAGGCAGTTAGTTTTCCTAGTATTTGATTAGCCAAAGCTACCGCGAAACATTCTGAATCCGTTTAGGATTTCCATCACCTGGCCCGTAGTTTCACGTGGAATTCTGTTTGCTATATATAGCACTAAAATCACAAAGAACACAATCTTTAGAAAATCGTTAATTTTCAATAACGATACCCCATATTTTGACTGTATAATATTGAATTAAATTGCTAGGCTAATATGTAACACTGAACGCTTTTTAGAAATGGGATGTTCCGATTAATCCGTGATAGTGGTCCATTTTTAAATGGCTATCGGTGTTTCATTATGTGGGACTCATATGTCTGGATCGCCAGCCGAAAGCATAGGTATATATAGTATATAACTAAATATTTTAGAAATCCTAATATGGGGCATTTTAAAAATTAAATATTCCTGTAGCAATGGCAAAATATGTTGTATATATGTATTATATCTCAAAACCATTCCGTGGTCGATAGTCCTACTCGACTTACCTACAACATTTTGTCGCCCGTCGCCCATCACGATCATCGCATAGCTGTGTCGAATTTTGTCGATGAACACTTCGCATCGAACGTTGTCGGACGGTAAATACAAACGTGGGCGGATAGCGCTCGGAATACATCGGAACGCGATGATTGATATTGGCGTCATTATTGTTGTTGACCCATCTTGGAAATACGATTGCCCATTGATCGGGACGAAACCGTGAGCCTGAGAGTTGATCGGTGACGTTGGTGAAGCAAAACCGACGATCATCCGGATATTGGTATAGGTGAGATGCTAAAATCATTGTTATTGATTTACCGTGGACACCATGTGGTGTAATTGGTTTTCTTTGCGGATTTGTTGGGTTACCACGATTTATTCGTGCCCTTGCATTTACCGTAAATGTAAACCGGAAAAATGGGGCCTTTTTTAGAGCCCAAACTGAGATACGTCAATTTTGAAGATACAGCGATAATATTGATATCATCCACACCAGCTAATGGGAGCGGTTTAGAATGTGTTCATTTGGAACATATTTTAATTTTTTCGATTTATTTTGTTTTACTAATTCTACGTGTTTCCGAAAATTTTCGAAAATATATTTGCAGTAAATGTATAATCTTCATAGTGTTCGAACTCGGCAAAATAAGCGTGAAATCTCCATGTGTTAGCATTGGCATTTCTGTGAAAAATTAAAAATCGAAAAAAACAAAAAAGATGGGGAAAAAGCTTTTATTTCAAATTTAATACAAAGATCCAAGTCATATTTTAAGTCACATTCAATAGTTGAGTGTTATGATACCAAAATTATCACTGTATCTTCAAAATTTACAATTTCGGCCAGGGGTGGGGGGAGCTGTTTGAGCAATAGGAAAAGAGTCAAAAAATGTGCCGGATAAACTTATTGGCTTTTTCCGACTTGCCAGGCCATAAGCCAAATACGTTAATATCGTGATTTGTCCGTTGTACTGCCACGAATGTATTAAAAAATTCGTTAAAATCGCCGGGAAAAGCTGTATACTTTTGACAGTAGTTATTCTCAGATGCAATTTTTAACAAATCCAGGCAACACGCTCAAGCGAGATTTTTTGATTTTTTTCTATTAAAATTGGAATATCTTTTTGGTATTTTGCAAGTTTGAACGTGTGAACACTGTTTAAACTTTTCAAGAATATTCCTGTAGCTAATCATGGACGAGATGTATTACTTGAAAAGTTTGAACTCAAATTTTGATCTTAAACTTTGAAATATCGTAATTTTCTTTGAAAAACCACCAAAATTTTGAGCTCAAAATTTGGGCAAAAAGTTTGAGCGTATGAACACGCCGTTACGTTCAGATATTAACTCTTGGCTTTTATATTAATTTGATATGAAAACGCCGTAAACGGGTCATTTTCCGTAAACGTGTTTTACTCAAGGGGGTACATTTTTCAAGTTTGATGCCATAGCTGCCCGCCCACCTTATTTATTTTAGGAATAGCATTCAGTACTGCATTTGTAGTACCATCGCTTTACTTTTGGGAGGTATGAAACAAAGTTCTTCTGTCTGCTGTCCTTGACAAACGGACCCCAAAATGGGAGTTGTCAAGTAAAACTTGAAAACAAAAATATTATGCTGACATTTCATAAAAATGTATATTATATATATATAAAATTTCTATCATGCTCCATTAAAACACATGTAATTTGGGGCATTTTTCGGTTTTAGGAAATAAAATTTCTATCATGCTCCATTAAAACACATGTAATTTGGGGCATTTTTCGGTTTTAGGAAATAAAATTTCTATCATGCTCCATTAAAACACATGTAATTTGGGGCATTTTTCGGTTTTAGGAAATAAAATTTCTATCATGCTCCATTAAAACACATGTAATTTGGGGCATTTTTCGGTTTTAGGAAATAAAATTTCTATCATGCTCCATTAAAACACATGTAATTTGGGGCATTTTTGGTTTTCAGAAATAAAATTTCTATCATGCTCCATTAAAACAAATGCAATTTGGGGCATTTTTCGGTTTTAGGAAATAAAATTTCAATTCAATCATGCTCCATTAAAACACATGTAATTTGGGGCATTTTTCGGTTTTCAGAAAATAAAATTTCTATCATGCTCCATTAAAACACATGTAATTTGGGGCATTTTTGGTTTTAGGAAATAAAATTTCTATCATGCTCCATTAAAACACATGTGATTTGTGGCATTTTTCGTTTTGAGGACATAATATTTCTATCATGCTCTATTAAAACACATGTTATTTGGGGCATTTTTCGGTTTTAGGAAATAAAATTTCTATCGTGCTCCATTAAAACACATGTAATTTGGGGCATTTTTCGGATTTTTTAGGAAATAAAAATTTCTATTCATGCTCCCCATTGGACACATGTGGTTTGGGGTAGTTTTCGGTTTTAGGAAAATAAAATTTCTATCATGTCTCCATTAAAACACATGTAATTTGGAGCATTTTTCGGTAACTTAGGAAATAAAATTTCTATCATGCTCCATTAAAAACATGTAATTTGGGGCATTTTTCGGTTTTAGGAAAATAAATTTTTATCATGCTCCATTAAAACACATGTAATTTGGGGCATTTTTCGGTTTTAGGAAATAAAATTTCTATCTTGCTCCATTAAAACACATGTAATTTGGGCATCTTTTTGGTTCCAGGAAATAAAATTTCTATAAGTGCTCATTAAACACCATGTAATTTGGGCAACATTTAGGTTTTAGGAAATAAAATTTCTATCATGTTCCATTAAAACACATGCGTAATTTGGGGACATTTTGGGGTTTCAGGAATAAATTTTCTATCAGTTGCTAACTTGAGAACACATGTAATTTGGGGCATTTTTCGGTTTCAGGGAATAAAATTTCTATTTCCATGCTCCATTAAAACACATGTAATTTGGGGCATTTTTCGGTTTTAGGAATAAAATTTCTATCATGCTCCATTAAAACACATGTAATTGGGGCATTTTTCGGTTTTCAGAAATAGAATTTCTATCATGCTCCATTAAAACACATGTAATTTGGGGCATTTTTCGGTTTTCAGAAATAAAATTTCTATTCATGCTCCATTAAAACACATGTAATTTGGGGCATTTTTAAGGATTTACGGAATAACATTTCTATCATGCTCCATTAAAACACATGTAATTTGGGGGCATTTTTCGGTTTCAGGAAATAAAATTTCTATCATGCTCGATTAAAACACATGTAATTTGGGGCATTTTTCGGTTTTAGGAAATAAGATTTCTATCATGTCTCCATTAAAACACATGTAATTTGGGGCATTTTTCGGTTTTAGGAAATAAAATTTCTATAAGTGCTCATTAACACGCATGTAATTTGGGGCATTTTTCGGTTTTAGGAAATAAAATTTCTGGTGTCATTAAAACACATGTAATCTGGGGCATTTTTCGGTTTTAGGAAATAAAATTTCTATCATGCTCCATTAAAACACGGATAATTTGGGGCATTTTTCGGTTTTAGGAAATAAAATTTCTATCATGCTCCATTAAAACACATGTAATTTGGGGCATTTTTCGGTTTTAGGAAATAAAATTTCTATCATGCTCCATTAAAACACATGTAATTTGGGGCATTTTTGTGACAAATAGACGTAACTGAACGAAGTACAACAA
>JASANE010026613.1:0-54004 GCA_030248225.1 Trileptium ribeirensis
TAGCCAGGATTTTCCCATGGGGGGTACAATTCTCAAAGATTTCAAAAATTTTTCTCCCCTAAAAAGCTTAATCACACTTAAAAAGCCCGTGGTTACTTACTACTCATTAACTCGCGACTCATTTTTGATTCCTTTAAGTGTGACTGTCACAAACACAGTTAAACAATAGTATAGCAATAGTAAACTATCGTATTGTACCTGTTTCGCATTCAATTACTACATCGCTTCAGACAACATTACTTACATCTACGAAAGTTTGAGGCGAGGATTGTGATTTCTACAGTACTCGTCAATCACTTTATCGTATTCCAAGGGAATTTCCTTATGGACAGCCATCATTGCCAAGCCATTTAATCTGTCGTTGCCCATCGTTGACCGAAGGTAGGTCTTTTGGCGGCGAAGTTGGCTGAACGATCTTTCGGCAGTAGCAGTTGTGACAGGAATGGTGGCAAAGATTTTCAGAATGACGAATATGTTTGGATATGACGAGGCCGTGCAAGCGTCCAAAGAAGTTGCGAGCGTCTTGGGGCGATCATCCTGAGGAACCTCTGCCCATTTCCGCTGCCAACGGCTGTACTCAGCCAAGCATGCGCTGAGGCCATCAAACAGAAACCCAGCGTACTGCTCAAAGCAAACTTGTGCCTGGCTGGCTGTTGAGTTGAAGCAATAAGCCGGGACAAATGTCGCAATGCTAGAAACAACTCGATTGGTGCCACTGAAACGAGAATCCAGTTCGGCAGATACCTGGTCGAGGAACGGGTACCAGACCGATCGTCGATAATGCTCAGTCGCCGTATCAGCTGGAACATTGCTCCTATGACGCTGGCGTGCAGCTTTACGCGGCATTGGAATTTCGGCATCGGAAACTCCTTCCACTTCAGCGAACAGCCGCCGAGACTTCTCAAAGGCTTCATGAAACTCTTTGTGTGTGGCGTCTGCCCTCCAGGTGTCTATAGTCTGTTTAAGCTGTTTAATTTCCGAAGCCGCCTCAACCAAATCAATGTCCTTACTCTGAAGTAACACTGACAGCTGCTTGCTGGCACCAAGCACTTTTTCTAGAACGTTTACTGCAACAAGAAACCCTGGATCGGTGATAGCGTTAGCAAGTGCAATTTCCCCGCTGTCGTTGAGAACTTTCAGCAAAGGCTGATACAGTTCTAAAAATATGAAAATCGAATCATGGCGTTCCACCCATCGCGTGGCACAATATTGCTTCAGACGTTCGTGACGAGCTGACGGGCAAAGGTCTGCGATTGCAGTCTTGAAGCGCCGTTCTCGCTGAGGTGAGTGACTAAAGTGGTTGCAAGCATCCTTGATGGTCGTTAGAGCAGCGCGAATTTCAACTAGTTCGGATGCCTTGCTCAGTACCAAATTGAGACGATGCGAAAAGCAATGGACGTATACAGCTTGCGGGCACTGCTTCCGCAACAGCGCTTGAACCCCATTTTCCTCTCCGCTCATCGACGACGCACCATCGTAGCCCTGCCCAACACAATAGTTTAGATCGAGTCCCAGGCGCCTGATGTGACTTGAAAGTTTAAAGGCCATAGCTGCACCTGTCTGCTCCTCTAGCTCAACAAACCCGGTGAAGCTTTCACAAATCTGCAAGCTAATGGAGTCGACAAACCGAACTGTAACAGTCATCTGCTCCATCCTCGAGAAATCACTCGTCTCATCCGCCTGAACTGCAAAGAATCTGGCTTGCTTTATGTTCGACGCCACCTTGCCCATGATGAAAGAACCAATGCACAAAATCAAATCGTTTTGTACTTGCGGTGATAGGTATGTCGCGTTCTTCGGCATTTCCTGAAAATGTTGAGCCAAAACTGGATTCAAGAGCGACGCTTTTTGTAGCAACGCACGTAAGTTTCCGGTAGTGTAGTCAACGTGTTCCATATCCTGCGGAACGACGATAGGGCCAGCATCGTCACTACCTCGTAGCGCAATATTCAGCCGACCGCAAGCTTCTATTTCGTGAATGATGGCTTTTAGAATTTCACGATTTCGCTGAATTTGTTTGGCTCGCTGCGTTTCTAGGTGAAAGCTGATGTCGCCACCTCTCTCTGTCGAAATTAAAGCCTCCAGAGACTTGACGGCGTCCTCGTGGTAGTCCCGTATTATGTGAGTATCCAAATAGCTGTCTTTTCCGGTAAGTTTTTTGAAGGTACAGAGAGGCTCCGTTACAAGTCGACCAGTTGGTTGCTGTTTAGCTTTGCCGACGGTTTCAGGTGCAAACAAAACACAGGGAAGGCAGAGCAGTCCACTGAGTTTCGGGGAAAAGTAAAAACAGTTGTATTTTATGCCGGAGATATGCTTAATACCGACGTAATAGTTGCGGTTAGCAGATGCTGTGCAAGGAAATTTGTAATCTGCGCCGACTTTCAGGGTGTGGTGAGCAAACCTGAGTCTCTCGGTTCGTCCCAATCTACCTTGTCGGCGAAGTTCTAATGCATCTGCTATGTCGAATGGACCCTCCCCGGTGGCGACTATTTGACCAGTTTCTTCTGGAAGATGCGCACTAGCCGATGATGTGCCTACTGACGTATTAGCGTCATCAGCTGATTCAGGGTCGGGGACTGTATCTTCATCTGTCGGCACGGCCTCTGCGTGCTCTTCAGTACTATCAGACCGGCCAGGACGCACCAAAAACCCTGCAAGGCTGGTCTGCTTTGCACGTTTTACAGGAGGGCGACTGCCATTATTGCCCGAGCTGGACGAACCATACATTTTAAATACAAGACTTGCGGCTAGTTAGTTAAATTACGACGAAAGTAATTGCACTGCCAGACGTATAAATTTTAAGCTTCTTAATCTAACTCAGTTTCTAAAATTTCAATTCTTGTACAAAATATTTTCAGTTTTATCCCCTTTAATCCGCTCCGGCTTCTGGCCTCTCTGCTCGGTGTTTCTATAATAACTTTTTACTTCGACGATTGACGTTTCAGCCGAAAAACCGATTTGGCTTCAGGAAATTCCATCGTACGAAAACCCAATCGGAGGTAAACTACATATAATATTTAGGGGTCCCTAAATCACCTAAACCAATCCCCCCTCACAGGGCCGGTCCGAGCGAAGCGAGGCGAGAAGCCAGGGGGGATTTGTATGTAAAAAGTGAATCGTTTAAGTAAAATCTGGTAGTACTAATCCGCCGTGAAGTGAAAGAGAAAGAATGAAAAAGTGAAGGGGACAGCGCCCTCGTTGTATGTCCTCTTCCCCACACCCCCCTATAAACTCGGTTTCGAACCACGTAAAGATTAGGACCCTAAACTTCAGTTGGTGGATTGAACCATTACCGGTTTGACACAAAGTCCGGCCCAAGCATACTTCAGGGGCGTAAAGAGGTAGTCGTGGTTTGGGCCCAGCTTAGGGTGGAGGTTCGGGGCAGCAGCTGCCGCCCCGATTTAAGTTTAGGACCGCTCTATATGTTACATAAAGTTCGTAACTTAAGCTTAGTCTAAGGCTTAGGCTTAGTGTATGGACCCGCGACCCACTCCCACTTCCCACACGTTCCTGACTTACGCCCGTGATGTATACTTGACCCGCAAATGAAAATTGATATCTCAGCCTGCTAATATAAAATCGACTTGATATTAAAGGTTTTCATGAAAACATCGCAGCCAACAAAAACGCTGCATGCATACATTAAAAATCAACAATAGAAAAGCTAAAATGTGAATATTAGACTTAGACAACGTGTAGTTAAAAACTAAAGAAAATAGCGCGCTCGGTTGTTGAGCATTTATTATTCTTACATAAATATTCTTTTTCATTTTTTCAGAAAATTTTCACAAGAGTGACCATTGCGTACTTTTTTCAAAAAGGTTTTTTCTAAAGGGGGGACCATTACGCGGTTTTTTTAAAAAGTTTGATTTTTCACAAGGGGGGACCATTGGTAAATTTTCCAGTCTGGCTGTCGCCATGGGGGGGACATTCCCCCTTGTCCCCCCCTTGGGTACGCTTATGCAAGAGAGGAAACTTTCAGCTTCCCATTATAAAATTTACTCTAATTTCTGACTACCCAGCCGTTCCGTTCTTTAATCCTTCCCAACTTTCTCGTTTCCTAGAATTAAAAGTTTTTGTTTCTAAACATTAACCTGTATATATTTTCCAAAATTTCTCGACTAGAACTTTCCCAGATTTAATGTTCCCCAAAGTTTTCAGCAGAATGGTATCGGTTCCGTCCCCAGCTACAGTTGAAGTTCCCAATTCTTTTGACCTGACATCAGTTATTTCACGACACAATAATAAGAAACATGTTCGATCGCGAAACATCAGTTAATTTACATAGTAAGTCAGTATTTATAATGACTAGTTTACGATAAGTTAAAATCCAGCTTGACTTAGTCTTGTCCGGCTGTCAAAGTAGATTCAACGGACATTGCGATAGCACGAGCTATCTATACGTCTTTTCCCTGTAGCCTTATGTAGGTATCTGGATAATCTGTCTAGTCTAGGCTGACTATATAGGACAGACTATAGTGTCCTGGCGTACTGATTTATGCGGTTAATGTTTTGATTTATACTATAACAGTATAAATTTAAATTTTACATTCGCCGAGTCGAGAAATTCGAATTTTGGCAGCGCTAAATGGTGAAAAATTCTAATTTTGCACAAGTGCAATTCTTGACAGACGCCAAGGTAAGAAATTCAAATTTTAGCGCGTTTTAGGTATAGTCGTGGGAGACTCTATTGCACAAAATTCATAGTCAGCGCAGACTGTTCATGCAAAACCTCGCAGTCGCGTATTAAAGGTTTAGGTTTTACTAGTACAATACCAATAACGTATGCGATATCATAGAGACACATATGTACTCAATTTAGCTGCTATGACAATTTCAAGAAGTTTGTCCATAAAAAGGTTATGCATCTTCAATTTCAGGGGTGAAGTTATGCCTTCGGCCACGTCTTTACTGCGTGGCAACCTAACTCAAAACGGAACAATTTACACTACCAGTTCCACCACATCTAGACCCGTTTCTCTACGAAATCCCATCTCTGGCTCCCTCAGAGTTTTCAATCGTTACCGCGTGAGGGTGAAAGCAATATTGGCGAGCGAACTGAAAATCCATATAATTTGTTTTTCGCTGGAATTTTCCTCGGATTTTGTGCGTGTTCTTGTCGCTATTATTTTTCCACCTACATATAGAAACAACAATGCCTTCTGGCCACCTTAAATTTTATATTTCTGTCAATACATCTACTGCCTACCAGAAAGTCAGACAACCATTGTTCTCGCTTGAACAAGCACAAACGCAAAGCAACACAAAGCAACCATGCCTAGCGGACGGTGCCAATCTCAATAAACTTGACGGCTCAGTCGCTCTGAAAAAATATGGAGCTTTTGTTCACGTCGGACCTGGATGTGAACCTTTTCTTAAACTGGCTAAAGATTTATAATGCCCTAATCACGATATTGCCCTGACTTTTTGTTATTACAGTCAAGAGCGCGATGTCCCTGATCGCGTAGGTTAATATTTTGACTGCGCCCGAACATATAGTTTCACCGTTATGCTTTTCAAGACGAAGTTATTTCCGAAGAATTCATCTGTAACTTGACTGAAAGAGCATCATCTTATGTTGACTTACCAAACGTTAAAGTTTGTAATTTTATATTGCATTTTCGGGTCCGATAATTAACCGTTAATTAACATTAAACCCTAATAAAGCAGGTTTTTTATGCCTAACATAGGTAGATGATGGCTTGATTGACCGCAATCTGGCTATTACTGCATCGTGCTGCTGTTGTGTGTAGCTTAAGCAATCATTAGACTTTTCCTAAGCAAGTTCTATGACGAAACTGTTAAAGTCTCTGTAGTTAATGAAGGCAAACTTCTTTCAATTTCGATGAGCTAAACCTTTGTTTCCGAGGTAACCTTCTCGGCCATGGAGCTTGAAACGTATTAACTCCAACAGTGTTCGAACTGAATTCACTACAAGAGTTTGTAACTTGTCGTATATTGTAAGACCGAGATCATGTTGAATATCAATAGTAGTCAAATCCTAATGATCTTTTGCAACGAATCTACCACGAAGCTTTAATTCAAAGGCCATGGCTCCATTTATGCTGATATCCCCAAAGTTAACCGACTAGTATGTCCCCCTATTATACTACTAAAGTGTTGTATTCTTGGCTGCCTTGTAAATACTGAATTTTGATCGTAGGTGAGTTCTAATGAACTCGTGTGAAGATCGTGATATTGGATCTTAATCTGAGGTCTGGGTTTTCCTTATCTACGATGCCGTAATAAACCCACGAAATTACCGCTAGATATGTTACTACAGTCACTATGCGATTTTTTGTTTTGTTTCCGAACTCTGTATACTTCATCAGCTTAATTTACTCTGGTGGCACAGCAAACCTTTATGGTCAAATTTATTGTGTCAACGTTAACAAGTTTATGCCATTTTTTCAAGGCCTAGAACGTGATGAATTTCTGTCACAACCCCGTTTTAAGGAATTATTGGGATAACACTATTGTTATTTTTTAATTATTTGATTTAGGGGCTGCGGCAAGCATTGGAGTTATCGTACAAGTTGCAGGACCTAGCCTAAAACGCGGCTCAAG
This sequence comes from Trileptium ribeirensis, assembly GCA_030248225.1. Classification (NCBI taxonomy): domain Eukaryota; kingdom Metazoa; phylum Nematoda; class Enoplea; order Enoplida; family Thoracostomopsidae; genus Trileptium; species Trileptium ribeirensis. The sequence continues at coordinate 6,568 of JASANE010026613.1, forward strand.
TTTATGCTATTAGTTTTATCGGATGAGTCCAGGTAAAGATTTCACTTGTACCTTATTCATAAACACGATATATCTTCACATGACCATCGCGGCCGCTGCTGAAAACCAAATTAACGATGGGACGTTAAACTAAAATATATAGTATTTGGTTACTTGTCTTTGTCTTCTCTAATTCGAGTCTGCCATTATGTATATATGTAATGGCACTTGTGCTTTTTGCACCTGTTACCATTGCGCAGTGCAATTTCTAACACACGTAAAAATAATTCACGAAGTAGGGGTTGCTTTTTACTTGAGCGTCCACTCTAGTCGTCGTGCAAATTACTAGCTGAATACACCTAAATAGATAAAAACTCTGGTTCTGAGCCCCCTCCCGCAGGGGTTGCGAAGTAGAAGCGGGGGTCAGCGGGGATATTATAAACTATGTTATTAACAAATTCTTTACCGATATCTGGCTGAAACTTATCTGGTTTAGCTTGTACAAATACTTCCTATAAAGCTGTTAGCATTGTGGAATCCCACTTGTTTTTGACTGGGATCACCCATGGATACTTTGAAAAGCAATAAATTACAAAGAGTAAAGTACTTTGAGCCATCATTATATGTTGCAAGGGTAGACATGTTTACTAAATCTGCCTGAAACAAATCTCTTAAGCCCTTAACAAATGCCTTCGAGGTTTATGAAGCGTAAATGTATTTTCACCTTGCAGGCAGTCCTGCACTTCTTTCAATTTTACTCTAAAACCCTATTTACTAGCTTTTTTGTAAAGTTTTGGAACTGTCGAATATGCGGTTACACTACTCGGCTCGTAATATATACTTCTTAGTTTAGTATCCATTATAATATATATCTACGATATGTGCTGTTTTTAAGAATGAAATAGCACAAATTATATTAACAAAATTCAGTATTATAGAATCAATAAGCAAGCATTCATTTTAAACAAGTGGTATAGTTACTATTACACAATTTTTTTGCATTGTTACGTATATTAAATGCAGGGAGTGGTAATTTAGTCCGTAAAATGTTTTGTGTAAATCAAAATTTCAGTACCAGCAAAATTTTTCTTAAAACTTAACAAAGCCGAATATCGTTCAAGCTTCTTAATATCCGTTTGAATCTCAGAAAAACACGAAATCATCATCTGTGTTGGAAAATAGCCAATTTTTCACGCAGATTGCGCTTAATAGCTACCACCATACATATCATAAGCCATTTTTTAAATCTATAAAGGCTTCTACTCACTCACTATCCGTCAACCTCATAAGCTTTTGACTTAAATTATTAAAATGAGTTACACCAATCAGTCTGATAACCATGTGTAGAAATTCCATTTTCTTAATTTTACAATCACAACAAATAACGCAGCACTTAACTTTCACCATTAGAGATATCACGAAGCAAATTAAAAAACCTACATCGTCAACATTGCTCAGAAGCTGTTTATTCTCAATGTCATTAATTAGCTATACCAGGTCGTTTTGATTAATAACATCGTCATTTAAAAGTTGTTCATCCTCAACGTCCCTTTTCAGTTCAATCAGATTATTTACGTTAAACACTATAATGACCATACGATAGGGTGGAAATACCATCGTCCAGAATATATCGCATATCGTCAAATGCTGACAAGCTAATTTTAGGATAATTAAGGAATACAGTATTCAAGGAATGTTTCGCCGACCTTATCCTGTTCATCTGATGTCGTGATCCGATCCCTTTCATTAAAGGGTGCAGATACTATTTATGTTGCTTTTGGCGTTTGACGACGTTCTTTTTGATGCCCTTCGCTTGGTTAGTTTGCTTGCCTCCATATTCCAAGACGCTATACATCTTTGATCGGATACCAACACACTCTTCGATTGGTACGTCAGCAGTTTCATGCTTCATTTTGCCAAGACCTGGCTGTTCTCGAATCAATGAAGAGGGCGTTCTTTGGTATAATCGCTAGTATCGAAGTGAGATGATGTTTACAAAATGTCGTTGTAAATGTCTTTTGTTTAAACATCATAACATAGGAAATTTATGTCGGTGAACAGCATGGTGCAATATGTATCGGTAGTGAGAGTTGTACATTAGATATTTGGACAGGTCCAAAATTGTGAACCCAACGAAGATTTGTTTACACAGGTGGATAGTTTTGCGTTGCATTGTAACAGCAACTAGGTTTTCGCAGAAAATTGAAGACATGGAATACCGGGAGTTTGCTACTAGTTTAGCATATTTCTCCTGACTTGTAACCAACTTGATATCAATATACCGTCAGACATTGTCCATTATATTTCCATAGACAGCCTTGTTAATTAGTCTGTAAAAGTCCTTTTCAAACCCACTTCGAGTTATTTACCGCATTTTGGTGTTGAGAGAAGTATAAGGTCGCATCCAGTTTGACTGGTAAAAGTATACAACGCGGTGGATACACCGTAGCTCTATTACTAGGGGCAGGTACAGTTGCAAATTGTGCATATGTACTATGTAGTTTTTTCTCGTTCCCAAGGTTGGGGATAAGCTTTTCGGCCGGTGTGTTGCTCACATTGAACATTTGTTTCATATCGTTGCAGTAGGGGGAATAACGTCGTATTTGTAACTACTTTTCGCTCAGGTGCCTATGGATAGTCATTTTGGAGGCTGTGAAGATGTGCTGGGTAAACCATGTCGCCTGCAAATGTATCCAATGTCACCATTTATGTCTACGGTTGTCAAATTGATAAAGGTGGCCTCAAGTTCTGATACAGATCCCGAGTATTATAAGAGGGTCCTAGAATATCTTAAAGGGGTGACTCGAAGGCAGTAAGAGGGACCTCAAATGTCGTAAGGGCGCCCCTATCATCGATGGTCCACCGATAAACAGTGACCCACCTAAAATATCAGTGTTAGTAATCACACAAAACTAATGTGCCTATTTTAAGGCTGCCATGGTGTTTCAGTTTTATGCAAATTATTGTCGCATACCGAAATTCTCAGCTGCATTGTATATTGAAAAATGCTTGCAAGTAACAAATGAACTTGCAAATTCCAATCATCCTAATAAAAATGTATGCGTTGAACACTTGAAAGAATACACTTTTTTATTTTTAAACGACTGAGTAATAACAAAAATTATAATTACAGTTGGTCTTTCCCTAGATAATAACAAACATCAACTGAGATGTTTCGCTGAATGTTGGACCGATCGTATAGGTATAAAGTTAAAATATTCTATAAGGTGATAAAGAAGCAGGGGTTAAAGTATATATTTAGTCAATAATTGCTCCATGATTTTTTGAAAGTAACCCGGTGCTGACGTGATCCCAAAAGGAAGCCATGTATAAATTAATTCAACCCGGAAAGGCTTAATTAAACGGGAAAGTTGCGAAAATTTATAAAACGGAAATGTGGGGGATTTTCACGTTAGAAATGTAACAGGGCATTACGAGCATCCATTACATACAATTCAAACCTGGGTACCAAATTGTTGATGTTGGCATCACCTTGCTAATAATAGATATACGTCAATGTGCAAGTGATGCCCCGAGCACAACTGCGGTCTGGACTTGTGAGCCCCCGAGTGCTCCAATAATGGCCACTCTACCCCAACCTGCGGTACATCAAATTGGCCGAGAATTTATGCAGATTTTAGGGTGATGCAGTTAAAATTACGTCAGATCAGTGTTACCATAAATATGACAGTGTTGCCATTCTCGGGATGGTTGTTGTTCCAGTTTCTTGGTATGTTTTGAAACACATTTTATTTGAAATGGTGCTGCTACATAATGTTCCTCCAAAACTTTAGCCCTTTTACAATAGCAATAAAAATATATGACGACTGCCAAAATGTTACAAGCATTTAAAGATGTACTACTTATTTATATTACTGAATAAATGTTTTGATACCTAGCTCCATGGCTTGCCAAATGCTTGTCATGTGGCTAGCTTTTTCTAGTTTGCCATAAACTGAAACTGTTTGCAATATGCATAATTATGTTTAAACTTATGCATAATTATGCTAGAGTTTTTATAAGCATAAGGCTATGCTGAATTGCATGAAAAGAAAATCAGTCTCTTCCTGGGAATCAAGTCTCAGACTCCCAGCAATAAAACATGCGACTCCTTACTTAGAGAGAACATGTGCAACCCGTCAGCCAAACTGTATAGTTGTTTTTAGAGTTTTTAAGAGCTGAGCCGATGTATCCTCTGCTGCTCTTCCTTTTGGCCGACTATTGTGCTATGAAAGGCATATAGTAAATATTGATGTCTTTTATTTGGGAAATAGGTTATGCATTGTCCAAAATGCACAGAAATTACGGAAACAAGTAAAGTTTGCTGTTGTCATCGATACATTTGCGATGCATGTGGTGATGTATGGATGAAACACGTAGTATATACAGTAAACGTAGGAAATAAGTGAGCCTGCCTTTGGGTAAGTACAGCTATATAGGACAGTTATTCACTATTATGTGTAGCAGAGATGGAACCGGGTGATCTTTTTGTGACCCGCTGCCCTGGTCATAGTAATGACCGTGCGATCCGGCCATGTTACTGACCTGGGCACCCGATTACCCGATGACCCTGTTGCAGTGGTAACCTAGTGACTAGGTTATTTCACAAAGCAACCTATGTATATGTAATGTGCAAATTTATAAAAAACGGTCTTGTAAAACAGTTGAATATCTGCTAGGCAGATGTCTATTGCAGATGGATTACAATTGCGTTTTCGCTAGTTCTTTAGCCAGAGACTACAGTCATGAACAATAGTAGGTGTTGAAATGAAATATAAGCCTTTTGGCTTTCTTGGAAGTCGGCTTGCCTTTATTTTGAAGTAATTTGTACCCTAATTGGAAACAGCTTGAAATATTAACATATGAAACGGACGTAAAAATATAGGTGTGTAAAAACCATACATTCAAGCTCTGACTCGGCTTGGCTCTTTCTGAACCAGGTCCGACTTGGCCCGGATACCACAGACAGATCTTAGGCTGTCACTCGGCAGGCTCTTCATAAACCATATCCGGCTCGACTCCACTTTTCTGATGGAAAGCCAGGCTCGGCTCTTATGATTCTAATAATAAAAGATTTAATCTTGCATATTGTTCATTTTTTCTAATTTCGCAAATTTAGGTATGAAATAGCGTTATATAGCCAAACAACGTGATCTTATAGCATCTTCAGGCATCTCCACAAAAATTAGCCAGTAATCTGTTCGTAAAAACAAGATAAATTTTAAATAAATCAGAAATTAATAGCTAAATTTGGTATCTTTGTAAAAGTTGCCCACTTGATAAGATACCTTTACACAGGGATTTAATTAAATACAGAACTAAGGTAATTACGTAGGGTTATATTACACAACAAACTAAAAAATTTGGAAATTACATAAAAATAATATCAAGCATAACGCTGCAATAAATATTAGCCAACAAAATAAACCCGTCGTGGATAATTTAGTGCTCCCTGGGATCCGGAATTATGTCTGAAGTTACATATATAGCTATGCTACACAATAATACATTTATGAAGCTAAATGAACTTTTCGCTCATTTGATAACCGTGTCTTTAATAACCATACCTTTACGAAGAGTGATAACTGGAAGAAACTTGAAGGCCGAATGTCCTGTTGCGAATTGATGTTATTATTAGATCAAGTACCTTTTAGGTTTTCTGTATTTTGTAAAATTTCAGAATTAAGGTATATATAATATCATTTTGTGGAATTTTAAGGAAATGAGAGCGGCATTTCGTTTTTTATGTCGATGTGTTATTTTGATTAAGTCCAGTTCCTCTAGGTCATCTCGATTTTATAGCGTTAAATAATCTAAGAACGAACACCTGGCTCTGACATTACATAATTACGCCAAGCCATACAATTATTAGAATGATGTTAACAACTACAGTTAAACTACTGAATTTTAAACTTCAGTCCTGTACTCATGACAGAATATCATATTTCCCAAAATTCATTGCGACAGCGTTTTAAATGTATCACCTAAGCGAGCTAACTTGATTCCATGAGTGACTGAGCGTTGTACGAAAATATTCTGAGCGAGCACTGAGCATACAACCATGTGCGTGAACAGCAGCTTCTTCATATTCCGTGGTACTGCTGTGCATTTCAGTCGCTGTTGTAATCGATGCTGTACACTTGATATGGACGTCGTGATATTCTGGAAACGAGCTCGGTAAAAATTTAATGGGATCGGAAATAATTCCACGTTGTTTATTAATCCATTCGGCACACACTCCGTTGCGTTCCAGCGAACTTGGCGTAATCTTGAATAGTGTTATTCATATATTCAGTACAGTGTTTTAATAGGTGTAGAATGAACGAACTAGATTGTAAATAATGTTTGGTGATGGCTATACCTAAACGTTATAGCACCACTGGTGATGAAATATGTACACTGAGCAATTTTTAGCGAATTTACAAACGATCGGCAAGTTGTTAATTAGCCAGGTGACACCATCTTACCTACTAATTTTATAAACAAGGACTCGAATCCTCAAACTCTCTGTAGGCCCAGCTTTCATGAGTATAATTTACCTGAAATTGTTGCACTTATCCGAAGCGAACCTGACACCGCAATATATCAGTATACCGCAATGTATCAGACACGCAATAACAAAAATAAAGCAGAAAAATCAAAAAGTACCTTTTAATTCCTTGAACAACGCCGGTTCACTATTTCAAAATTTAAAGCAAGACACATGATGGCACATGACATAATGGCGGCGCCGAATTCGTGTGACACTGCCACTCCTAAAGTGACTTTCCAAAAATGATTTCATCACAATCACAGAAAACGTGAGGGAGTATTTTGGCGTTGAAAGTTTTATTTTTAAGTTAAACTGAAGAAATTGAGCGAAATGCAAACAATTGTATAAAATGTGAGAAGAGATTCACAGCGAAAATCAAACCTAAGACCACGCATTTATAAGGTGAGCGTATTGATACCAACGAACAAACGTCCAAGGTCCGTCGACCCAGAGAGGTGGATGGTTCGGCGTGGTGGTGGTCGTTAGGACGGAGGTAGTTAAGTCAGGAGATAAATTTTTAGGAACTCATAATTTTATGAATTGAACAAAAATGTTTCCTAATTTTCCCCAATTTTTGCTAAAATTTTAATCAATTGTTGCCAAATTTCTTTTGACTTTTACCATACCCGGCTCACATATCGACTTTGGGTTGCAGATGCCGAAATTCTTGCCACGGTTGATTTTTGACTAAACTCGGGTGGATGAAACGCTGCGCATTGGCAAATTAATTGAATAAGCTTAATTGTGCATTATTTATAAGAAAGAATAACAGTGCAGAATTAACAGTAAACTGACATATCTTCTGGCTTTTCCAAGGTAGAGGGGACGGAGGCCTAGTCTAGGTATATTACGGCTTGTCCTCAGGTGTCCCCAGGTATTTTTCCATCTCCCAGTTCAACCACACAGGTCGCCGCGGTACTTTTCTGCACGGCTAAAAGAAGGTATGCTTCACTTTGCTAGTAAGAATACGCCAATTTTTCTGTACGGAGCTAAAAAAATCTCAAGTTTTTGCCGTTGTGGGCTAAACGCTAAAATTGCCGTCAGCTGATAGGATTTCACTATTATATAATGTGCACAATTACTAAATATTAATTTCAAGTCAGTTATCTATAGCATTTCCGTGTTTTTGGATCAGCCAGTTCTGCTGGAAATCCGTACAGTTAAGCTTGTGAAAACATAATTTCTCGCCCCGTTCCCAGGTGCTCTCAGTTCGATCTGGGGTCCCTAAGTCGGCTTCCCATGCACTTTCGAAATAGTTTGGAAAAGCCAACTGATAGCAAATATTTAGCACCTAATAAGCGCTGATTTTCAGTCTCACGACGCTGTAAAAGGGCCCTTCAAAAGTGGCCGCACAATTGAGAATATTAGGTAAAAAGTAACCAGCGACGTAACAAATCTGCTATTCTATGCGTGAAAGACTAGTCGATCAGTAGTAAAAATTTTGATTAAGTTTTTTTGCCGTGGGAATTAAAATGTATTTCGCGGAATATTGGACCAAATTGTAGCAGCGGCGGATTGAACCTAGATAGTTTGAGGGTAATCTTGGTACGGTAGCCACTACGGTATGAGCTGTTGCTCTGCTGCTTAAGAAACCTGGCAAAGCAAGCGAATAACAACGCTCGTGCAAACAGTCGCGCCACGACAAAGTTGGATACCGCAATGCCTCATAATGTGAGCTGTACACGAAATTCTTTTCAGACACTTCTGTTAGTTGTTTTTCGATGAGTACAACAGTAGATGAAAAAAATCTGCTTTTGCCCCCCCCTCTCCCGGAGGAGGTTGGGGTGATGAGTCATGTGTTGGAGATGGTGGATGGATATATGTATATATGTGTAGGTATATATGTCTAGCATACATGTATAAATATGTGAACTTTATAAATATAAAGATATATGCAAATAAATACATACACACAAAAACATACATATAACTTTAAATTGATCTGAGATAGATGTTGGCTTGCTATACGTATACTTATGTACACAGAAATACATGTATTTAATGTATATATGTAGCATACATATATGTATATTGCAAGTCTGGTGATAGATACAAACGTTTCGGCCGTACCACGGGCCTCATCAGACGGCTATAGGCTACCGCTACGTTTTGTTTTTCTTTATTAAGAAAATTACGTACACAATAATACAGATGAAGGATAATATATACATACACATATACACACAACGTATAAAGTATAAATATCTTCATTTATTCCCTTTTAGCACCATATTGATGCACCAATTGATACTTTCGTCGCCGCGCATGGACTGGGTGGTCGTAGACGAATGCCGTTATGACTACAGTGCCTTCTGTCACCACACATAATATTCACAATGGTTCATCTGTCCATCCTCGATAACCAATGACTTTGTTGAAATTTTAAAGTGCTCCACGCGACTATCGTGCCGCCTGAAGTGATCATCGCCATTGAACACCATTTCGTAGATATTTGCTTTGTAATCGTTGATGAGACGTGAATTACCACTGGCAACGTGACCAGTATGACCATGTACAAAGTGTTTACTGAAGTGGAGAAACATGACAGACTGTTCTCGATGAATGAAAGTGTAAACTGATTGAATAAATTGAAATACTCTGGTATATATAAACATTTCATCCCTGCCAAAGGAATCATCAGATGGCTTTACACCGTATACACGGTATTGGCTACCATTATGCTTTTTTCTTTTTACTTCAAATCAAACATATAGCACAGCTTAATAATATCACTATAATAATCAACATGCAACATAAGGTATGATAATGACAATTCATACAGTGATTGTTTAAAAGTGTTTTCGTTCTTCATTATAAATTCCACCGCCTTGATAATTGCTTGTCGTCGTCGTTGAACCTTGAGAAAATTTTCTTCCTCTTTCGATCGCCCGTCGATGTAATCACCTGTTGCTTCACATTGACGTCGAAACTCATCCACCCGGTTTTGCCAATAAGCAACTTCCTTTTGAAGATAAACGTTGCGCACGTATTGTTCCATACGCTTCACGAATATTAATTCCAATGTACCGTTGACGAATCACTTTATTCAAATCGTACGTTACCAGATGTTTCATAAATCTTGCTCCCATATAATGGTTCGTAAATGTATTTCCTCGATAAATGCCAACCGATCGTACCAATATAAGCCCTAGTTGATATGGAATCGATAAGTTCATAAACAAATGTTCAAATACGTCGAATAGATAAACCATCTGTGCGTTCCATTTAAGACCTTTCGGTGGTTTGAGTCGAACGTTGAAGTGTAGATTTGATGATGTTTTATTGATCCATTGAATACCATAACCGTTTGCCGGGTTCCATTTTTCGCTTGATCCATTTGTCTAATCGTCGAAGCATACTTGTTGATGAGTTTTCGCACAATTTATATGTAATAATAAAACAATAGTTTCGCCAACAATTGTGATAACTAATACAACACATAATGCAAGTTTGTGATCCATGGTTGACCAAAACGTTTTCTAGAGCTATTTAAGACATTTTACTCCAAAATACTTCTTTATTTGAGTTAATGTTCAATTCTGATGCAAATTCTCCCATTGCGAAAATGACAATAGCCTTTTTTCAGCTCTTCCGCAAAATCAATTGAAAGCCTCAATTGCCCATCTGGTGGGCTTGAAAGATAATTGCAATCAATACTATGATCTTTGCTCAAATCAATACAAAATATCTGGTAACCTGCACCATGTCGAAAACCAACATCAGTTAATCCCAAATTCTCTGTTCTGCCGTTTAATGCATATAATGTATTATAAAATAACCTCATATCATTACCAGCTTTGCACGGTAGAGATATATTACACGGGCATCTATCGTCATTCATAAACACTGTAAAGTTATTCATATCTAGTAAACTTAACTTAAACAGATTTGACTTTGGTGCACCAGCATATGCCTCTTGCGTTATGCCCCAAATGTATATCCTGCGGGGTAGCGCTCTCTCAAAAATTGTCCAATCCACATTCTGTAACCCTTTATTTACTGAAAGCGTTTGAATCTTATACCGTATACTAGGGAATTTAACCCCACTACTATATAAAATTTTATCTTGATATTCCAGAGCTTGTTTTGTCAGCCTTGCTTCTGGAATGTAAAGTTTAAAATCGTTTATTCGAACTAAAAGTTTATTAGCTGGTTCATGCAATAATATCAGTGATGGTGAACTTCGAGTAAATTTAAACTCTAGTCTACTTTTCGGGGGTAAATAAGTCGGTGTTAATTGTGAGTCTGTAATGATAGGAAAGTAAAATTCACATTTTTGTGACATTGAAGTCAAAGTATTCCTATAAACAGAACCCTCATTATCTTGTAGATCATCAAACATATACGTCTGATCGGGTTTGTAAAGACATCCTTCCAAATATTGTTTCCTTTGCTCCTCACTCGTATGTAGCATGTACAGCACATAAGTCATCCAAGGGTAATGCTTTTGGTTAAAGGTTATTGGTTCTCCATTAATTTTCATTTCAACTGAATAAAAAAGTGCGTAGCCAAACATATTGCATGGTGTAAATATAAAATTTGCCTCTTTAATCTCTTTGCCATCGCCCTTTATAATTTGAAATTAAATATATGCGAAAATTTCTAATATATCAACTAAATCAAAAGCACTTTTACCAATTTTAAAACGAAACGAATCATCCGTATCAATGCTTGGTAGCGTTGTTTCACATGCGACTTCCTCCAGCTGTGTCGAGATGATCGATTGCTGAACGGGGTATTGATTCCCCTGGCAGTTAAGTTTTTCGACGCCGCATACGTTTGCCATGTTTGCTTTTCTTCTTCTTACGATCCTTTTTAAGACTTTTCTTCTTTATATTCTTCGTTACTACTGCATTAAGCTGTTTCGACTAATTGAAGCACAAAGGTAGCGCCATCTTGACGTATGTTTAGCATATGCATTAATCCTTTTTAAGAACTTTACGAGAACAATAAACGAATGATAATTTTTGCTCCTTGAAAAAACTTCACGGGTTTGAATTCAGAGTCAAGCACTTCAAATCCAAGCACTTTAAACATACAGTTATTCAAGTCTAACGATATAGTATTTTTGGGTGCTGATATTACATGTAACAATGGTTTGTATCTTCCATTCAACATTCGCTCTTTCACAAAGGAACCCATAAGGAAGCTTGGTTTGCACCTTCCAAGATCCACACATTTATTCCCTGCGTGTCTACCATTTTTCAAATGAGGGTTTTCGAAGCCAAACAACTCCTGAATTTCGGAAAATAATTTTATTTCTGTGTTGTCTAGCAAATATACACTAACCATATCACAGCATGGGTTGACAGTAAACTCGATGCTGGTACTAAACATGTTTAGGTATGAGAGTAGATTATCGATTGTATAGTATCCTTTTTCAACCTTAAATTGTTTCCACGATTTGTTTGAAAAATACTCAACGGTGCCTCCCAGTATGTTTACATATTTATCGGGAAGTTCAAAATCCAGCACTCTAACTCTTGTTGCACAAAATGCTGTCGGAAACTCGACAACTGGTTCGCTCAAGTCACATACAACAACAACTTCCATGATTGATTACAATATTTTATTGAAGCCTTTTAAGAATATTATACAATGTATTACATGACAAATAAAAATCATTTACACATTTACAACCTGTTATCACTACATTCCCACTACTGAAAATCAAAGCTATACCTTTATTTAGGGTGAGCTTCATGCTATTATGCAGTTCTGTTTCGTACATTACTGTGTAACTGTTTCTAAGCTGCTCATAAAGATGTGTTAAATTTAATGTAAACCCACTTCTAAGTAAACCAGCTACATTAACGACGTGTGGTTGAAGTACCGAAAGACATTGATAACCCAATTTATGTAACGTATCCCTCAATGTATCTAATATAACTTTTCCTTCGCATTCTGACTTAATGCCAACCAATACCAACTTTCCGTTTGAGAATAATAATACTGTACCTCTAGGTTTAAATTTCCAAACACCCCCTGTGAAACGAAACATATCATAATCAAAAGCATCAATTTCACACGATAAATATAATAAGTCAACACTGCATCCAATGTTTGAAGTTATTGTCATATTAGTTATTTCGCTTCGTCCCTCAATTCCGTCCAAAGTCCGCCCAAATTGTTCTGCCCCTTCCACTGGGAAACATCCCTGCTGTTCGAGTCGTTCATGCTGACCCCAATACCCCAATACTAATCCCATTCCGCTATTAATGCGCTTTCCGTTCCGATCGTGTGGTAGCTGTTGCATTTTTGCACATAGTCCCTCTTTCATTATCAACGCTGCAATGTCGTACCTTTTGTCTGTATTAAAGTTTTTGATCTGACGACCCAATTTTTTCTGCTATGACGGTTTGAAAGTCGCCATTATTTGTTTGTATGACTCCTCGTCGTTGAAGTAACGCGCTTTCTCGCTTTGATACCACTGTTCCACACAATTGTATTTGACGCCGTTGATTGTTATCCATCCGACATTGGAGTTGCTGAACATGCTCCATCCCGATCGAAATAATACGAGTGATTTGCCGTCGTTTGTAGTGCAATATTTAGTATGTTCCATTATTTAATAATACTGCTGTGTAACAATTATAAAACACGACCGTTCCTGATGAAAGCAAAACTAAGACTAATTAGATTTGAGGAATGCAAGCATTTATATAGTTGTTTGCTCGATTTTGATTGGTTAATGTCTTTTTAAGAATATAGTGCTCTCCATTTAGTTTTATGTTCCACAGCTCTACTCTTTCGCCCCCTCCCAAATGCTGATAGGGGTACGCTGCTTAATAGCGTTTCAAATTTGTCGGAGTCAAGAGGTCGAGAGGGTGAAAAGTTAACATCTGATACAAAGTACTTGACCAAATCAAATATGTTGAACCAACAGTTTTATCTGAGTAAAGCACTTGATTGTTATCATTCAGCTTTAAATCTTTCATGTTGTTTAACATTAATTTAGCTTTATTTCGCAAATTTTTAGGAAACATAAGTGACAAGTCGGGTTTTTCTTTGCTTTCGTAAACATCTACTTCATTTCTAACTGGTGCTTTATCTTGCAATCCACCATTTTTCATAACATCTAGCCAACTTACTGGTACCACCGCCATTTTACGTGCCATAATGTTTATAAAAGTAATTAATCAAATGTTTGACGACAGTAGGTTTAAGTAACTTTTTCTTTTTAGAAGCTGAAACACGATTGCTTGCAATGCTCTTAAGAACGTTCCTCTTGGTTTTGGTGTTTTGCACTATGTTATATGCAATCTCCGCAAATGCGTGAAGTAGAGATAGAGGTGCAACTTTGATAACAGCTGAAACAACTTTAGAAGATGATCCACCAAGAAACTTTAACGCTGGTAAATTACGCTCAATGTTTCGAGACATAATGCTAATTATACTACATGTTAATCCTTTTTAAGAGTATACAAACAACTGCTCATCGTCGGGGAATATATTCTGTCTCACCCTTAGTACACTCTCTGTTGCCGGTTTCAAATCAAGAAACAAGTACCCAAACGGTTCTTTCGTTGCTTGCTCAAATGCGTTTGATAGAAAGTGAGGTTTTGAAGGGCACATTTGCCTTCCCAAGGTATGTATCATTGACTGATCTCGAAAGTTGGGAAACGAAACCAAATATTGAGCATTTCGTGTAATGGTTCGCATATATTTTCCTGCATGGTACAGGTTTTGGGTTACAAATATCGTACTGAGTTTATTGTGACGCATGCGAGAAAACGCTACTGCCAACATTTTGTCATTTGCTGCTTCGATCATTAAGTCGTCTAGTACACAGACTGTGTGCCCATTAGATGAGCTAAACTCTGTGGGTATGCCTTCGTAAAGTTCTAAATTTGAAATTTCATTCAACATTGTAGCGTATATATCTTGAAATATGCTGTAACAGTACAAAATTTTGTTGAATGGTTGATCAAATAGCCCATGTTTCAATAATCGATATATCCATCGAGTTTATCCACTTCCGTTTTGACCATTTACTACACACGTGAATGGTAATTCCTGAGGTAATAGTACGCTATCAGTATCACAACTTTGAACGTCAACGTGAGAAACTGCTGGTAAATTTTGCGGTTAAGCTCTACAAGTTTTCTTATGTCTATGCAAATGCTGACGAGAAGTATAAGCACGATTGCAGCGGATACATACATGACCCATAATTATCAAAGATTATACATGATCAACCCTTTTAAGAACTTTGTACCCCTATTATGTACCCCTGTGTAACCCCATTCTGTACCCTATGTACCCCTATTATGCACTCTTACGGGTACGCATTGTAGCTCTATGGGTACCGTTTGTACCCCTATTCTGTACCCCTACAAGTATGTTTGAACCCATATGGTTACACTGTATACCCATATTCTGTACCCATCTAGGTGCGTTTTGTATCCCTGTGTACCCATGTTCTGCAGCTCTACGGCTACATTTTGTACCCTTAAATAGGTCGCAAATCGCGTTCATGTACCCATGAGTTCATTGATTTGGGGTACCCCAACCACTTTACTAAGTATTCTGTACCCTTCTTAGTCTTGCGCTTGCGTATTATCTTTTCAATCTTATATATCGTCTGTAACATAACCTTTCTGCAGCTCTTGCGCATAAAATTTACCGAGTATAACTTCATTGTTAGCATCAATAACTTGATATACCGGTGGGTTATGAGGAAACTGCTCATTGACTGTAAATACTTCTCGTGACCACAATTGATTAAACCCACGCTCGAAAGGTAAACGCTCTTTGCTTATTCGCACGTCTCCAAGTTGAAATTTATATCGTACTTCAATATCTCTATCTGGAAATAATTTTTCACGAACTTCATCTTCATTATATGCCGATACTTGGGAGGGAACATATCCATAGCAATTTTTGGTGTTGTTATATGTTTTCACAATACTTTGTAAGTCATCTATATATCGTTCAGTATTATTTGCTGTGATTGACTTGTAGATTTTACTCTTTAGTGTACGTATAAAACGCTCCGCGATATTTTCTTTGTTCATTGCGGTGTATACGTTAATACCTTTACTTTTACAGTAGTCATAAAATAAGCTGTTAACAAATTCTTTACCGTTATCAGTTTGAAAGTTATCGGGTTTTGTTACTTCAAACACTGATTTGAGAGCTGTAAGAATGGTATTTGCTGTTTATTTTTTACTGGAACAACCCATGCATACTTTGAAAAACAATCAATCACAACAAGCAAGTACTTGTAACCATCGTTATATGCTGCAAGATTTGTCATGTCAGCTAAATCCGCTTGATAAACATCATGCAAGCCTTTTGCGACGGTGCGTCGTCGCTTAAATCTAAGCCTGCGCGGTTTGTGTAGAGTATATGTATCTTGAGCACGTAACCAATCCTGCACTTCTCTTAACTTAACATCAACTCCACGCTTTCTCGCCTCAATGTATAGTCTAGGTGCAGTAGAGAATCCAGCAACGTTAGTGGGGTCGTAATAAATAGATTTAAGCTTATCCATTGCAACTGAATGTTATAAAACAGTAGTAGCTTTTAAGACATTCCTGCATGTTTAACACCTTCCAGTGCGCAGGTTGTCTATATCAGCTCCGAGTAATTTAACGCGGACACAGAAGTTCACGATAATGGTTTATTAAAAAAGCAACATAATACCCACATTATAATATCATAAACATACAGTACATCGAACAATACGCACTACTAAATGCCCAAATGTTCCTTATGCATTTCCTCCAAAAGTTCAACAAATTCAATGTCTCTATGTCCATATGCGTATGAAGTTATTGCACCGTTCGTGATATATCGTTTGTCATCATATGCTGATAGACTAGTCTTATTGAAAGTCACCGTATTCAATATCTGCTTTGTAGATCCAATCATATTCATTTTGTGTCGCATCGTATCACTGTTTAATAAAGTGTCCACATAGTTCTGATGTTTAATCTCTTTCTTGACTACCACCTTCTGTATCCACTTTGCCCGTTTCTTTTCCATATCACCGCATTTGATGCTATACATCTTTGACCGCAAACCCACGAATTCTTTGATCGCTACGCCAGCGGTTTCGTCCTTCATCTTACCCAACACCTTTTTGTTAACTGTTGAGTAAAGTGGGTGTCCCGTTGGGTAATCACTCGTATCCAAGAAAGTCACGTTGTTTGCCATGTCTGTGTAGATATCATCGGTGTTAACTTCGTAACATAAAGAGTCTGTATCTGTGAAGAGAAGTCGACATTGGTTACCATAGAATGCCTTGATCTAGTTGTAGTGGAATCCGTACATCAACGACTTTGACAAATCGAGAATCGAAAATCCGATGTAGATTGGTTTGTATAAATTGACCGTCTTGCGAAGCATTTTGACTGCAACGAGGTCTTCTTTAAAGATTGACGACATTGAATATCGGGGGTTTGCAACTTATTTTGTGCATCGCTTTGTGTCCGTCACCAAATGTATATCAACATATCCTCGAACGTTTTCCATTGTTTTACCGAACACAGCATTGTTTAAAAGTTTATAGAGATCTTTCTCAAAATCACTTGTTGCTGCCTTCCTCATCTCCGTGTTGAATGTGATGTATCGCTCCATCCACGCCCATTGAAAGAAGGAGACGACCCGGTGCACCTTTGTGAGTTTCATACCGAAACCGATGTATTGTTGGAGATTGCGAATGTGAGCTTTGTAATGCTGTTTGTCATTGAAATTTGGTACCAACTTTTCGACCGCTGCATTTGATACGTTGAGTGTTTCCTTAATGTCTACGTAATACGATGATAACATATTATCCGTGATTTTCATCCGCTCGGGTGCGAAGGGGTAGTCGTTGTGAAGATCATGGAGTCGCTAGCGGTACTCCAGGTCGACCTCTAACACGTATCCCGTGTCACCATTGGTATCGACCGTATTCCAATCGATTGCATCAATCTCTTCACGAGTCATCCATATGAATGTATGACATGGTAACTTCTGCACCATCGATCAACTTTATAAATTGTTTGCGTCGAGGTACATAATGTATTTGTTGGGTTGGGTCTCACTATATCCATCGACGTATGGGTTATTCCCCTTTGAATATCGGTGGGAGATGACTGACACACCACAGCGTATACCGTCTTCGAAGAACGCGTACATATCTGCATCGCTAGTCAAGTCGAGCTTGACGCCGTTGTACTTGAGACATGCAAACTTGGAAGGGTGATGTAATGAACGGGGTCCAACTGGTATTTATCGAGTGCGAATCTTCGAAAGTTTTCAAAAACATCGCACAATAATAAAACATCCATTTTGAGATAAATATCGTGATATTCTCCGACGTTTTTAATCCCCATCTCCTTCCACACCGATTGTGCATGTATGTAGTCATTATCATTAATGTCATCACCGCTAAGCGATGAATAAAATGCTGATTGTGGAGGTAATTCCGTTTCATTGAATCGATGCACGCTATCCATATACTCATACGGGTAAACCCCTTTGCGCAACATGAGATCCACTTTGTCACCAAACGTCTTGTTCATTGCTACGAATGCGTTAATAACTTTTTCTTTAAATTGTCTGCGAGAGTTTGTAGAGACGAGGGAAGAAACTGGATTGTATCAATGAATCGAATCTTCCACCCAATTTCGTCTTCATCATCGGTGTCGTCATTGCCCAATATGAAATCCACACCTTCCATCTCTTCATCCATCCATCCATTGAGCTTTCGCCCCCGTGGGGGCATGCTCATCCACCGGTCAGGTTAAGTACACGCTCGCATGTGACGCGCCATGTTTGTGGCAGCAATTGTTCGGCCGCAGTTATCGCAGTTCTTCCATTTCTGGGCATATACTCGGGCCCCGGGCGCGACCAGGGTGATGGACCGCGCCTCGATGTCCACCCTTGTTCTCGGGCGCGGTGCAGGCTCGGCGGTGGCGTGCAATGTTTGACTTTGAGATCCATGTACCACACCCTTCGCATTGACGCTTCGAGGGGTCGCCGCTTTTGGTACCTCCGCACGTTTTCACGTGGTTCTGCAATGTGGCGTCCGTTCTGAAGATATCGTGGACACTCAAAAGTTCAGCTTTGGCTGCTGTCGTTATGCTTCGACCTTTAGTGGGCGACTAGACCCGCCTTGGTCTTACAGGACTTTCCGCACCCAGAAAATCTGCACATCAGATCGTTCTCCGTTGCTGCTGCTACCGGTCTTCGATTGCGGTTCAGCCGTTGCACAGTCGATTTGTTGCCGTTGCAGCGTTCCCAAGTGCCAAGATGCTCCATCCTTTCATTTACGATTCGCTTCCACACCCTCCGGTCGGCAGTCAAACGGCCTGCATCGGTCCAGTCCACGCCTGCTTCTTTCAGCAGGCGTTTCCAGTACAACAAAGTGTTCCGCTTCCGTCCCTTCCGCTTTTTGTGGACTTCCAGGCCAGCGTACCATCCCAGAATTACTGCTTTGGTCTGGCGTGCGTCGTCCATTCGTAGTACGTGGCCTATTCGTTCCATCACTCGTTTCTCTATCTTCCAGAGAATGCTTTTGGTGCCCATGCTGTTACGGATGTCTTGCATGTTGATGCCGGCGGCTTCCATTTCGATGAGAGGAGGGCCCTTCTTGCTGCTCCATATGTAGCGGTAATAGCGGTCGATGCAACTTTGCAGCTTTTTGATATCTCTTTTTGATCTTTGCCACTACAACTCTGTCGTTTCTTTGATTTGCACTTGATTGAGAATGTCATGTAGTCTTCCATCCCCTTCGCGATACATTCGATCTCGAGTCCTTGTTCTTTACACACTTCACCGAGTTGTTGCATGATTAAATGACCATCGTACCGTCGTATTGTGAAACATGACGGTGACATCTCGACTGACTCGGTATCCGATGTGGCATTTATGCGGCGTTCACGTTATAATGTCCCCGCTGTTTGGAACTTTTGACCCCCTGTAGTCGCGACCCTACCGTATAGACAGTCAGGGTGACACCCATCCTGTAAATCAAATGCCGAGGGTGTACCACACACCCTTAGCTACTAAATTTTTTCTAGACAGTTCCGTACACACCCTTAGCTACCAATTTGGCGCGAATTAACTATAACGGACACCGTCTGTAGCGAATGCGGTTTATTAGTCAACTGTCCTGTGGAGTTTTTCCTAAATTCTCGATATTTGCATCTAGCTCATATGAACATTGCTCAAATAATTCCGAACAGTATCAATAACACTGCCAGAAGACACGGTGTGCCTGACACTGTCGGCAAGTGGTAATACGCGTAACTAGCTACCGTTGAAAAAATTTATTAAAAACATGGCGGTGTCTAAGACACCCTGTTGTCAACAGTGTGTCTGACACTGTGTGGGGTACATAGGTTCCAAACGTTGGGGACATTATAACGTGAACGCCGCATTAGGACGCGCTGCACCACGATATCGCCCACACAGATGACAATGGTCCTTAGTTTTGTCGTCTTTTGTCAACCACCTACCATATAAATAGCATGAGGCTGCTTTGCGATGATTTACATAATCTCCATCCGTCATGCTGATTGCCTTTTGATTATCCATATGGTTCTGTTGATACGACGTTGATAGGTCTATGATATTGTGTAGAAAGTTCTTCACTACATCGTCACCTCTGTATACAATGGGTTTTCCAATCTCCATCTTGTCACTACAACATCGAAATGCTTCCACGAGACCACAACCACATGGTGTATGACGCTGATACTGATTGGTATAAGACGAAGTGGGTGAAGGTTTGCTGGTGTCTATTTTTTGAAGAATGCACTCAAAATCTGCATACATGACGTATGGTGCACGTTGCATACGGTGAATGTTTGTGAATTCTAGTGTTAAGTTAGGTGGGGGAACTTCGACACGCGAAGGTTGATCGTTGCGACAGCTGTGAATATGTTGGTCACGTTGTTTCTCGCTGTAGCAAGGTATGAGACATTTGCTACAAAAATACTTTCTGCGATGATCCTGTCATTGATCGAATAAGAGAGCATCTAAGCTCCGTACCAAACAATAATGATTCTTGTATAGTAGAAGGAGCACGTATTTTTCGTGTTGAGTCTTTGATGTAAATAGTGGGAATATAACGTTATCGTCCTCTAAACCATACACATTAATTGCGATGTTGTTCTGCCGCTCGAATCGAGGGACATCTTGAAGTGTTACTGGGTACGCGATTCCATCCATGTTAAGATCGCCCATATATTTTTTGATAGTTGTTGACACGTTCTGTGTGCTGCTTTCGATCCATTTGTAAAGATGCCAATACTGACCATGCGAAACACTTGTTTTCGTCATTCTGTATGTTGAGAATTGCGTGCTTGTTGCGAATTGATGGTGGTAATTCCTGGAACGACGACCCGCGCAACGGTTGGTATGTGCTGATGTGATCATCTGCATGCTTGACATCTTCCAATATCCATCCGGACCCACGTGCCTCGAAATCTTCTAGTTTCTTTAGTATCTCGTTGAAAACGTTTGTAACCTCATCCGCGACGTTTGATCCGAGTAAAATTGTTTGGACCTTTTTGTTGAAATATGCCGTCATTGTAGATCCATCGAGTTTGTGTAGTACGCATTGAATAATGATCCGTAATTTGATGCCATGGTGACGCTGCTGTTTAAGTAACTTCTCCACTATGACTCTTGATTGCTGGAGAAACATAGAGAGATCATTGACGATATGTTTAGGTACTATATAGTAACTCCGAATGCACCCTTTGAGTGCTTTGATCTATTGGAGTAGCTGCATTGAATCCGTTTCGTCTACAACGTTTGACCGCGGTACGCACCCATTGATTTCGTTCGCCATCGTCATAAGATCGTCTTCGACGCGTCGCGTCTTTACCGCTGGTTCTGCTTGCACCACTTGATCTGACGCCCGTTTTCGTGATTGCACTTGCCGCTGCGTCGTTGAAGTTGCCACTGTATTGCTTGCTGAATCCATCGCCGCCACCCCATGATACTTTGCCATGTGACGTTTGAGGTTGTCCCGTCTCGTGACAGTTGCGTCGCAATAACCACATTTTAAATTAATCTGATTATGTACTGCCTTTTTATGACGTGCCATATGATCGCGTCGAGTAAAATGGTGATTACATGTATTGCATACGAATACCATTGTTACTTTTAAGAGATTGATTATTATAGCTTATTACTACTGTGTTAAAATACTAAAACAAGAGAGCTCAATAAATATAGTCAACCGTTCTGGAAAAACGCAAACGAAAGAATGATCAAATATTAAGTTTACATCGCTTTATATACTACCCGACAAAACCACACGCTGGTAGGTATGCGATACCAACACGAGGATTTTCCCAACAAGTACAGATATGTCGAGGTTATATACATCCTGTTTCACAGTAGAAAATAATTACCCCGATGGATGTGTTTGACACTCGAAAATAATGTATTACCTCGACAGATGTGTTTCCCAGTTGAAAATAATATACCACCCTACGGTTGTGTTAAAACACCGGAAACGCTATTATACCCCTACGGTTGTGTTAAAATAACGGAAACCCTACTATACCCTTAAGGATGTGTTAAAATAATGAAAACATTACTACCCCCCTTATGGATGTGTTAAAATTCGAAAATAATGCACTACCTTGATGGATGTGTTTGACACTCGAAAATAATGTATTACCTCGACAGATGTGTTTCCCAGATGAAAATAATATACCCCCCTACGGTTGTGTTAAAATACCGGAAACGCTATTATACCCCTACGGTTGCGTTAAAATACCGGAAACCCAACTATACCCTTACGGACGTGTTAAAATACCGGAAACCCTACTATACCCTTACGGATGTGTTAAAATACAGAAAGCACTACTATACCCTTACGGATGTGTTAAAATATCGAAAACATTACTACCCCCCTTATGGATGTGTTAAAATATCGAAAACATTACTACCCCCCTTATGGATGTGTTAAAATATCGAAAACACTATTACCTCCTTATGGATGCGTTAAAAATTCAAAAATAATGCACCACCCTGATGGATGTGTCAAAAATCTGTAACACTTTTAGGGATGTGTCAAATATCCAAAAATAATGTAACACCCCTTTTTTGTTGTTTCCCAGTCGAAAATAGCACACCACCACTCTACGTACCAGAAAACCTTTATATCGAGAGAATTGTGGTTAAATTACCTATATTTTATGTTTCACTTTGATAAATATTACGCTTGGGTAGCTATGTAGTCAGTTTATAGCTCCCAACAAATATAAAATTAGAATTTCCGCCAACTATAGATAACTGCTGGAAAAACTATAACGTACAAAACATAGAAATCTAAAGTTATATATTGACCCACAACAGAACACTAACGACCCACAAACGAGAATGACTTAATCTTAATCGAATCAAAAATTTATATACAGAGCTGTCTTGCGCAATGTTATGAAACCGATGACATCATAACAATGCAAATATGTTTATTCCCAACCTAAAATAATACATAAAACAACAAACGCAAACAACACGCCTTTCGTCGCAACAATTCACACATACAAACACTAACTATTACTTGTTTGTAGTATATCCGTATTCAGGCAAATGACGTAGCATACTCAGACCAGCCAAATGATGTGTACGATATTTTGAAATCACAATTTATTGCGAAAACAATATGGTATTGATAAAATATGCAACTCGAAACATAATGTTAACGATGAATACCTTTATAGTATAAACACAAGACAAATGATAAACGCATTAGAAGGTGTTTTCAACATATAATTAATGCTACATAGCGTACTTAATATGTCGGAAGTTATTTATAAGTGGCGTTATCTGCTTTAAAAATACGTGTTACAAAATCGTAGTAAGTGCGCTGCTAGCATAGCAACTTTTACGCAAACAACGGTTACAATCTTATAAACAATAGGTATAAACTAAAAGAAACATCATTTGATGTGTATGATGACTCATCACCCCAACCTCCTCCGGGAGGGGCGGGGGGCAAAAGCAGCTTTTTTCATCTACTTACAACATTGTGTTTTGTCGCCACCTTGGCCAATGTAGATGAGGCATACAAAGGCGTCGGACTATTGCGCTGTTTACCACACAAATCTTAGTGAAATGCGTCGGAAATTTGTTAGTGCTACCCCATATCAGATTCGTGAACCTACAAGTTTGCAGCTGAGATGGATAAAGATTACCGAATCGAATGTAGGAAACAAAATTCAAGGAATTATAGATGACTGTGGTTGAAGAAAAGAAGCGCGTTAGTGTGAGGAACACTCATGGCATTAAAACGGGATATATTTAATCAAAAACACGGAACTGATCGTAAAACACAATTCTGTGTACAAAATGGAAAGGAACTGGCCTTCAAACTGTTCGAAGGGTGCACAAAGGTTGTCAATATTGCTCAAGCGCTGATGGAGTCGCCAAAACAGATTGGAAATCCTAGCATAGTAACTTTTTGTTCACACTGTCGAATCTGCATGGCACCACGCATCTCTTGCCCCTTAAAAAGAAATTTTCTCGATAGTTGTTGATGTGAACTACCAACCTATCCGCTGTTACATAGAACCCCTTACACCCCCGTTTGACAAACGCTCCACAGCACCATTCAATGGCATTTCATTAAACCTCGTTCTCCACAACACAAGTCTCACTGAGATTGCAGTTTATTGGAGTTCCTACACCTTGTACTTCGATGCCTATAAATAGCTAACTTCGTCCCCTGAAAAGGTGCTTTATATTAATAGTGTATTATTAAAAAAACCCCAAGGATTCGTAGCACGAAAAACTGTTGCGTGGATAACCAGTTCCCAAGGCACAAGCCATGAATGAATTCCATTTCGCACACTGAAACTCCGGCTGTCTTCCAAACAAGCTCGAACCCATTTAACAGGTGGTCTGGAAGAATGTGCCTTTAGTATCTATATACTTATATACTTTACTATACATATATTATTTTCCTTATCCATTACTTGAAAATTTAAGAAAACATCGAATGACTGCTCATCATATTCAAACGAACGCATATATTTATTTTTCAAGATTTAAACATTACCGTGCTGAATACACAACTGTTGATACTATTCCTAACTACCATTGGCCCTTTAGCGCCCTAAATTAAATTAAAACGTGCAATTTTGTACCACATTCACAAACTTATACAAAATATGCATCGCCCATTATGCTATTTTGCCGCAACGATACAGTCACTTACTTATGCCTTTACTACAATCGTCTATGTTAAGGTGAAGTCTGCGACGCCAACGCCAAAGGCGACTAGCATAATGGCTGTTTATTATATAGCTAGTCCTCAAAATTTTTTTTGCTTTGCTTCATATTTTGTTTTTTGTTCCCCCTTTTGCAATTATCATTAAAGTGCAACAATTTTCACGGTAGCTGGGATTTCACCGACCAAGGCGCTCAGTATTGATATGAGTTTTTTTAAAATCAATGTCTGAAGCTAGTAAAGACATGTAATACACTGTACGTCAATTCAATTACACATTCAGTTTATATATTTTGCACAGATATTCCGAAGGCAGAATTTTTTAATCAAAAAATTGACTAAGACATATCTAACTGCACCAACTCCATAAATGGTTTTTAAATTGGAAACGAGCACAGCAGTACAATTCAAAATCATAGAATTGACACTGCGACCAACCAATAAACAATGTGCTTGTGCAGACCTGACCGATTAACATTATATCGAGCAGGCTGATGCTCATAACCCTAACTAGGATAGCAAAATATATATGATACGTCAAAAAATGTACCTATTATCCAGAATCTATCTATATACACACTGTGCAAGTCTTCTGCTAAGATATTGGACCGTAGACACATGAATATTTATAGGTTCTTGTGCATTGCTGCATAGTGTCATAACATATATAAATAAATACAATTAAAGCGAACAAAGAAAGAATTAGAATATATACATCTGAATATTTAATCAAGGACAATTCAGGACATCGAAAGCTTGCTAGGCGAGCCTAGATATGAAACCTTGCATCTCTTACGCTTATGTAGTATTTATGCCATAATCATAGAAATAAACATCTACACGCTCTGCAACTAAAAATAAACAGCATTCATACGAAGTGTGACGACGGAAGAATAGCCTTTCTGTTTTAGGTTTTCAGATAGACTAACACCAATAAACAGGAGTAATTAGGCAGAGGCTTAATTTAGCGAGATCTATCTGAATTACTTCGGCTTAGCTGAAAGCAGAAAGCGAAATTATTCACTATATTAATTTAATTATATTACCAACATAATGTTCTACTACGGTATGTGGTTGGAACATACCGCACCTTAATAATTTGTCTTTCAATTTACCTCAAGGATTATGATTTACTTGTCTATAATTATATATTTTTTACGCATTTTGACCGTTCAACTGCAGTTTTACTGGCAGGGATAGCGTTATGATAAATTACTTTCAATTGTATTGTGCCTGCATTCCACATGTGGTATTTCTTGGTGGAAAGTGTTAAGTACTACCTATTTCGCTTAAAAAAAAGAAAAAAATCAAAGCATGACCAATTAAAAAAGTTTCGGAAATCTGAATTTGAAATATTGACAATATAACATTTTTTAATCTAGGAATAAGGTTTCAGAATAAACTTTATATGACATATCGTTTTGCAGTTACATGACTGTATTAACATCAAAGCTGTATCTATATATACAAGTGTATCATGCAACCGTTACCTTCCTTGATGATTTAGTGTAAACTGGTGATCACACGCGATCGAACATCGAAGAGTCTTGCACTCAGCGAAAAAGGCTGACGGTGCTGATAACCTCGTGAATAACTAGTGTCTGCCCGTTTGCTTCCTGCCTGCCTGAAATTGAGTTGTGTCAACCAAAAACGCCGCACCGACGTTAAAATGGCAATGGTTTATCATTCGTTGCATCAACAATAACCAAGCATGTAAAGAAACCATCAGCAGCTACGTCAAAATCACCACACATATATTCTGGGATGCGTACAACAGTATACATGTAATTTCAGCCCGTATATATATTGAAATATACACTACTGAATTAAAACAAATATATTCGTTAACTAAGTGTTTGTCTTTTTGAATTAAACATTGACAAACTTGTAAACGTATTTAGTATATATATTTATTAAATACATGGTTTACTACATATTTATAAATTCCACCAAATACTGTATGACCAGACATACTGTTGTGTTTTGTCGAATTTCTTGAATACTGTTACGAAAAGTATATAATCGATGTCATACTGGGACATGAATTCTGTTGACACTACAAAAATTTTGTAAAATCGATGTAAACTTTAAAATATCTTAGCTAACATTAAGATATCAATTTCTGCAAAATAACTGTATAATACATGTGGGTAACATTTAGAATACTGCAGTATATATAACGTATACTAGATATCCAAGTTACTCTTAAGGTAACATATAGAATATACATGCATGTTCCCCTGAAGGTAAAATAAATAATAAATATTACCCTGCAATTATTTACCTTCCCCTCAAGTCAGGAAGAAGGATGCAGAACAGCCAATAACTATTTACTGCTGAACTTTAACCGTATATACAAGTCTAAGTATTGGAATATCAAAAATTCGTAGCATAATATACGAATATACGACAAGGCAACTGGTTATGCTGGCGTAAAAAGGACAAAAATATATGAATTCATGAAGGTGCTCAACAATATGTTTAGTTTGGATAAACATAAACGTGAATAAATATTTTGGCACAAGTAACCTTGAGGGGCAATACGTTATAACGTTAGAAAAGGAACGACTTAATGAGGTGGGTTGGGACAGCATCCCCCGGCTTATTGTATGGCTCGTTTGAAGTCCAAAGCTTAGGCTTAGTATATCCCCAACAGTATGGTCTACGTTTCACTTATACCACTCAATGATATTTTGGCCAATATTTCTACGAAGTATAACTTACCCCGACCTGAAGCGCTTATCACAACCGTTTACAGTTGTTATGTATATATCATTTTTCGCATTCCCTGCAAACAGCCTACGCTTATACGTTAAGGTATAGTATTCGTATATATAGCAAACACAACAGCAGCGCGTACACAAACCAGTCTAAGATACGGTTAAAACAAAACGATACCATGCAATTTACCATGATTGTTAATCTGCTAGTAAACAGACCTCACACATACAAAATCCTATTGAGCATTTAGAAAATTCCGTTAAGGCTGAGGGTTAGGGTAAATTGCTGAATAATCAGCAAAATTTATTTTAAGCTCCAGGTATATAAGTGGATTGTTTTCTAAAAAATTTCCATAAAATTTTACCAATTTGTCTTTTGGATAACAATATCAAATATTCGTTAAATTCGCTAAAACTATGGAATGTACGAAACTTGTGAAAATTGCGTCAGTCATAAGTTATTGCACTATGCATGCTAGCATAACTCTGCACTTTCCATTATTCTGACGATCGCGTAGCTATATTTCTGTAATGGAACTAAACAGCTCCCGGTCGCTGCGCGCGTCAAACTAAGGAAAGAAATTTAACTCTTCTCATCTTCATTTTTACGTGTAGTAATTCTATTGAGTTGGAGATGCTTGGACTCTTGCACGGTAGAGAAAGTATAAAAGCGTAGAAACAAAAACAATCTGTATAATACAATAAAAATATTGGATGATTTTTATGACATAGCTCGTACTTTTATAGTGATTAATCTTGAAAACAATCTCGCTAAACGTAAAATGGATGCTATGTAGATATATTTGCTGGCAAGTATTTTACGTTCATGATTTCTATTCTTTTTAATGATCTTTGTCACTATTTCGGAACCATCTCTGCTTTGCTGCGTTTTCCGGTCCGCTGCAAAATCACTGCGTAATTATTAAACTTGTATGGTAGCGCCCGGATATTTAAAAGTAAATTCAGAAGCGAAGAATAAAGGCACCATTCGAGCTATCGTTACTTGTATTACATATACCATCATTTCAAAATCACTGCGTAATTATTAAACTTGTATGGTAGCGCCTGGATATTTAAAAGTAAATTCAGAAGCGAAGAATAAAGACGCAATTTTGTTTCTTCGAGATACAATGCTACTTCGTCCCCCTGCGTTCGCTTTTGTGCATATATCATTATCCGCGGCTGTACATTACTATTTTAGCATTAAAGATGTTTGGAGGCTTATAATGGTAGCCACGTACGTCAAAACGATAGGCAACTAGCAATACCCAGCTGCAATACGGAACTTGGCTTCGTTTACAACGACGCATAAATTCATCCAGTTATAATGTATATACGCTTAATGTATGTTTCATAAAATTATGTATTTGTACATGTATTTATATATATTTATATACATCTATGTATTTATACACATAGGATAGGTATCCAACGAGCTTCAGCGCAGGAGGAGTGGGGTGCGGGGTAACCAAAAAATTCTTTGGCACCCTAGTTTTCCTTTACCGTCTTCCTCAATATTCCTTTAAACTTTTCTCACAATAGAAAAAATTTCGCGCGCGGGTTGAATATGATTTATAGGGGTCCGTCCCTCAGCCCTGGCAACCCCCTACGTACATCTATCGTCTTCTAGATTGCATAAATAAACTCTATTATGCAATAGCTAAAATATTGTCAGGACAGACGACCCGATGCTTCGTAATTACAGTGAGCTGAATTTTTACTGGGTCACGTAACGGGGGCACGCCTGGTGCAACAAGATTGTTTATAACCTAAGAATAGTCAATATTTATTGTTTCACTATGAAGCGCTAAAACAGCTAAACCGTTACTTCTTGGGTTACATTCTATTTCGACTACCACTAGCACTATTGCCCGTGCAATGAATCGAAACCCACTCGTTCACGTTAGAAACGTATCTGTGACGAGGATGTTGCTCGGATCCTTAGGGCTTCTCACACCACGAGCCAATAACAGTACGCGGTCAGACGAACGCCACGCTGCGATCTAAGTTACGCACCAATTCGTTTTCTATTGAGTTCACTGGAGTAACCAAATGCATGAAAGAGGTTAGGAAATCTCCGTAGAAATGCTGACCCAACGTTCTCGTTAAGGTTAAAAACATTTTAATTTACTTTTACAAAGTATCAAAAAAATTTTTAATTGAGAGTCGGTGCTTTAAATATTATAAACTTTTACGTAAATTGGGATTATGCATGCAGCCCAATTTACGTAAAAGTTTATAATATTTAAAGAACCCACTCTCAATTTAAAAATTTTCTATTACATTTACGTAAACTGGCTTTCATAGTGGTTAAGCAAAAATACTTGTTTAGAGAAATTGAGCCAGAAACAGTCCAACAGGTTGTAAGGGCGACACAAGCCATTGCTACCCGTCTTTTACTCGGGAGAACCGAAAAATGCCAGGGCCTCCTCACCTACACCCACCCCAAATTTGAGTTTCAAGAAACCATTATATGTATATACAGTTAATAGATGTATATAATATAATGTATTAAATACGATTTTTAACATGGCACAAGTAAAATTTTCACCGAGTACACAGGTTATTACATAGAATTTGTATATTATGTAACAATGATGAACCGTACATAAGCATAAAAAGACCTGGCTTTCCAACAGAGGGCGGCTTTTGTATTTCGGCATCGCCCCATGTGCCCCCATGTATTTTTGGGCTCCTCAGTCTACTCCATGTACTTTTCTGCAATTGGTTAATTTCTAAAATTCTGTGATTTAAAAAAATTTACATTTAAATTTTAAAAAATATGCCATTTTTCACAGTGAGGGAAAAAATATCCCAATTTGTTAAAATTCTAAATTTTTCTCCTGTGGCGCTCTGCCGTAGTCGATAGACTTTTACTATATAATGTGCACTATTAACGCATAACTGCGAATGAGTTATTTATAGCTGTTCCCTGTTTTTCAGTCCATCCAGAATTATACCTCCAAGGTGCCTGTAGTTCGGTTTGGAACGTTAGAGGCAGTTTAGGAAAACCAGCAGATAATACAAGATGCGTCGGAACTACGTCCACATTTTGTTAGGACATTTACGTTACCACAACTACAACGGCTTGCACAAAATATATATATTGATAACAATCGGGTCAGAATCCACCGAGAGTTGTTTTAGCTTTTACTGTGAGCAGCGAAGCTTACGTAATGTCAGACGGCGTATTAATAAACAAATGTATGCAAACTGCACCTGATTTTTAAACACACATAATGAATATTCACAATATAATTTAAAAACATCGGACTCGGGTTCTAAACAATAAAACACAAAAAAATTACGGAAATATGGTCGATGTGCCTATCGAATTTTGAGATCAACTCTAAATTCTTGATGTTTTTACTCCCGAGGACATGTAAAAATAGAAATCTACCGATGTATGCATATAATCATATCTCTGAGACACTTTTATCTTATGTAGTAGTACATAAAAATGCCATAGCCTAATCAGTAAATTGTCGCTTGATGCACTGCACTACACTCAATTCTAGAAAAAATGTCCGTCGGGTTTCAAACGAACAGATTTCGAGCGAACACTGCGAATAAAAATTGTTTCGAAGACAAAATTTTTTCGAACAATGTCAAACATGTTTCGAATGACAATAACATTTTTAAGTTTTCATTTTTCGATTTTTTCCACTTGCACATTCGATTACATTTAACGGCCACGTTACAAGAACATTGTTCGAACAGAATGAAAATATTTTGAACAAACAACCAACAAGATTCGAACGAGCATTAAATGAACAAGAGCCATTTCTCGTAGGGCGTTGCATGCTTGATTTCATCTGCTTAATGCAATTATAGTCGCGAAACAATCATATTTGGATTCGAATGTAAATTTATGGAATAAAATCTTGTAATCAATGAAATTCGGTGTATTCTAAATTCTATAGCTCGCAGTGCACTAACACACATTGCATTAAATTTCGAGGCTCATTGTTAAGAACAGGACGTACTGTTTTAACTATTCGCTTTTCTAGATTATATACCATAAATTAAACCTTTCTGATATTACGCAACCAAAACGCATTCATCATAATAATCTGCATGGAATATAGAAAATCTTTGCACAGCTATAATATATTTTTGCACAATATTTGATATTAATATTCAACGAAAAAATTTAAACAAATAAACAGGCCAGACATACGATTAGGGACCGGTTAGGTTTTTGTTGGAAATACAAAAGAACAGAGAAGACGATACTATAATCATAGGCAGACACGCCCACTGAAAATACAGAGATACAGTGCTATACCAATACATACATAATAAACGACAGCAAAACGTAAAGCCAATATACTATAAAACAGAGTTCTGTCCCGAACTCACACCAGACCACCAATAGGTCATCGTACTTTTCGCTTGTGACAATGCGCCACCTAAAATGCAAAACATTTTAGCTCTTTAATGCATGAATAAATTCGAGTATCGTGCATTGTTGGACACAGGGTTTTTTTAAAACGGACCCTGGGTCCAGATTTACAATAATTTTTGGCTCGAGAATTTCACGAATTTTTATACAATAAAGAAACGTAATTACGAAACGCACTTTTACATTATTGCAAATACATAAACTATTCTCCGCCTGTCCCAAGCCAGGATAAAGGACGAGGACCATCCATGAAACCAGCAGTATGCAACTATGTACACAGTAGGCACGAACGGATAAAAGCCTGCACTTTGTAACAGAATTTCTGTACAAATACTATGTCTCCGAAGCCAAAACTGGCCTAAGTCCAGCTTGGGTCCAGCAAAATTTTTTTGGGTCCACGTAAAAATATGTGGGTCCAGACCCAACTGTGGACCCAAAAAACATAGGCTGGACAAACTCACACCGGGATCGATCCTGGTTTGTACAAGTGAAAGCGTTGTAAGACACAGCTGAGCTACATAGGAGCTGTTGTTCGGTTCCCTAAGTAACCTCGCCAAGCACACGTGTAAAATTACGGACTATGACAAACTTAGTTAACACGACAGTTTACAATGTATGTTGTCCATGTATGTGTACAATGAGCGGTAAAGAGTTAAAGTAATGAAACGCCAAAGCGGGAAACATCAATGACCCATTTCAAATTTATGCGCCGTACGATATCTCGTTACAAAAAAGAATAGCTTACTGCAGGGCGCTGGAGGTGGAGGGTGGGGGGGTGGAGCGGCGGGCGGAGTGACATCCTCAGACTTAGGCCCGGGGCTAAGGTTCACATAAGAACCTTGGATTAGCTCTAACGCTCAGCTTTTGGCTTAGAATATCGAGAATAGTATAGCAGGCATTGTTTAAATTTATAGTGACCGCAATCATTTATAATAAGGGCAACTTGTTAGTTTACTGACTAAATAAACTTTGAGCATACAAATTTCTTACCAGCACTATTATGCACAGGATACGCTCCGCAGTACCGTAATAATATTTAGTTCCCGCAAAGTTTACTGTCACTGTGCGCCCTGATTCCTTGCATTAATACTATTCTTCAAAAAAGTACGTTGACAAAGTAAAAACCAATAAACTTTAGCGCTAAGTTACTTTATTATTATATTATGACTTGAATAAAGTTCTGCAATGTCATCCAGGATGAAGTCAATAGTCCTAGCAAATGGAGATAAACACAAATAATGCTTGCACCACTTGTACCTATGATGGCGTTAAACGTGCACCACATATCATTTAACGACAACACCAATCAATTTCTGAATTGTAGTAGTTGCAATGGTGTCCGTTTAAACCAGATACTCCACAGGGACCGTTGGGTTTGGCGTCAGTGTTACTTATTGGCTTATGGCCAGGTACATCTTGCCTGTCAACATAGAACCATGAAATTTTATGTCCATATCTGTTGAGCAGGGAGTAACCGGAATTCCGGTTCCGGCGAAAATCGTGTTCCGGTTGCGGTTCCGGCAAAGGGCAAAAACCATACCGGAACCGGAATTCCGGTTTAAAAATTTTGTTTGATATTTTCCACGTGTTTTCCTTCATCCTGTAATCCAAACATATGTAATATATATTATACAATGATCAAGCTCCAATACAACCAAGCAAAAGAAAAGATTAACTAATCAATTAACCGTGTGAAACGTAAGTAGGGCACATAATTTGTGCAGGAATTTTTTATAATAACCTGCAGGAGTTTGTTAAATCAAAACCAGGTCGATGCCTGTAGCAGCTATTTTACACATCCAGAAGTCTGTGGGATACGTTTGAATTAAACCGGTCCAACTCGGTAACAGAATATGGCTTACGCAGAAGTACTTAAGGTATGCTTGGCTAACATAAATTGCGTCAAGCACCCGCCAGTGCGCTTGTAAACTTGGTAAATCAGTCTAAATTGAAGTAAACTAACGTATCTGCAACGCAGTTAGAAACTGCTTTCTTGGCAATGCCTGTATTTATTGAAACTGTGCGAGCAGCATCACAGTGCGTCTCATTTATAGCATTCTGATTAGAAAGTTATCATCATTATGATCTAACTGACGGGCACTGTTTGTCCAACTCTAGCCTAAACAGTGTCTCTGACCACTGATCAGAAAATTACCTTCTATCTATTATTTTCTCTCAGAATCATATAAACCAATAATTTTAAGTTTTCTACAGAAGAACATGCAACAAACGTATGTGTAGTAAAGGGAGGCGACTCGAGGCAGAGCGAAAGTGTGTATTCTACGCTCCAAGCTTTGTAAGCACATTCGATGTGACGCAGTATACGCAATGGTGTAAAGTGGAAGACATTTTTTGCTCTGAATATCCAAAAACCAACATATTTGATCGATAAATAAACATTATTAGCTTCCTCAGTCTCTTTAAAGTTTGAGAAAGGCAATAATACTATCGTAATACATTAAGTTTAATGTAAAAGTTATTTTCAATGCATTTTAATCCACTATACCTTCATTTCTTCCATCATCTGTTTTACTATATATAAATTTCGAAGAGCAGGTTTCGGTTCCGGTTCCGGATCCGGATTAAATGAACGGTTCCGGTTGCTGGTTCCGGTTCCGGTAAATTTCGGTTCCGGTTATTCCCTGCTGTTGAGTTAAGCCATTAGAGTAATCCGGCTGATATTTGCCGTATTGATGTTGTGATTACAGTCACGGTCACAAAGAAGTACAAAATAATCCATCGATCGATTAAGTTTTTAAACCGGTAACCTGTGATAACATACCATTATTTAAAGTCTAAAATTTAACCAATGGATTATATCTTACACACATTCTGGAATGTTGACGCAAATAAAAAATAATAATATCTATAACTCTTTGTGAACACAAAGTGCCGAAACCCAGGTTAAACCAGTGACGATAAAAAAATCATGGATTTGAAATACAACAGAGTCCATATATTTAATGCTTTAACTGTGAAATTCAACGACGCATAACAACTTTATAGCTATATTTACCGCATACCAAAAACGAGCGCAATATGACAAATCATTGGCCGCAACCAATGCTTGTGCCATAAAGTTTGACTGTTTGATACACTATTAGGATCAGATTAATGTTTACTAACATTACAGCTGGCCTGTCCAGAGCCCTCCGAAAAGTGGGGGGGGGAAACTTCGGGGGCCCCCATGTTCATTCTCGGGGGAAATTTCAAAGTGGGGGGATAAATTTTGCTTAAAAATACAAAATATTTCCTTATTTTCATGCATTTTTACTACTGTGAACGTACTTTCAAGCTAAAAAACAATATTTTAGCGTTATAAATAGTGGTAAATAATGTTTAAAAAACAATTTGCAAACAAAAAACATAAATTTTCAGACATAAAAAATTTTTGGAATTAGTTGAACATGGGGGTTTCGGCCGAGTGGGAGGGGGACGGACATGGGGGAAAATCTCACGAACATGGGGGGATTTGGAAAGTGGGGGGTCCCCCCCACTGTGGACAGGCCAGTACAGTACCCGCCAAAAATGAATGTCGCTCGCTCGAGGCTGGCTCGAAATAAATTTGTTTTAAAATGGAATTTACTATTAATTTAAACAGTTTCGAATTCTCGAGCGAGCCACTAGCTCGAAATGCGACGGTCCTTTCTGGTGGGTACTGTAGTCTGATTGATACATGCTCGAATAGCGAATGCATTCCATTCAAAGATAGGACAATTTATATATATGCAGTATGAGTAAATCAGACATCACCATCGTTTTGTTCGACAATAATTATTACAGCAGAATAATAAACACAAAACATGCCTTACCAACGGCTTTTCCTGTATGCGCAAGATATTTTTCGGTCTGGTTAACCGCTTGATTGATTTTCCTACCCGAATCCGATGTTTGCATGGAACTGGAAATCACACTTAATAATACTTATAGTTTACCATCTTTTGGGAAAAACTATAAAACTTCTCGATATTACCACGTATATGTGTCAAAAATAACGCAATACATTTTACTTTTCACCCTGGTCCTGCGGGAGTAAACACGCAGTGTTTTGGGGGTTTTGCCATGGATAAAATTTTATTCCTACCGCTCCACTTCTTCTCTTTTTTGGAGTAAGGGATGTCGTTATATCCTTATGAAACGGGAGGGAGTCGACACAATATTAATAATATTGAGGCATTAGGTTTTCAAACGCCCCTCCATAAAATTGGGGGAGCGGAATAAATTTTTACCCATGGCAGCACAACCCTCGTAAGTAAGAAGAAATCGAACAAGTTCGAGCGATGTTTATATCTACATACAAACGCTATTCGTTTGAAGTTGGCGCAATACTAATTGGCGAAACGAGGAAGTTTCAGTTTTGTAAAAATGTTCGAGACCTGTCCGAATTTATTAGCACATTTTAATTTGCTCAATGGCTGTTCTTCGAAGTTGGTTAACGTGGGTAACATACATGTGTTCGACTTCTATGCGACGTTGGCTCGACAGTAGACGGATTCGTTCGAAACTCGGCAGTCGTTTCTGGAGAATGACGTTAAACTTTATAAAATCGACCAAAAATTAGGAAACTTGGCCGGTTTTGCATAAATTTTAGTTATAGTGGTATACATAAGTCATGAGTTATTAACCTTTTAGTTATTAACACAGGTATTGAGATAATAATAGGTTTTAAGGTGTTTTTTGCACCTGAAATACTTCCGTCGAAAAAATTTTAAAACTCACAGTTTCCTGAATATACGGCAGAGCTATTAAATTTTCCGGAGCGGTTAAAATGACGATGGGATAAAATGACCGTTCCACTTAGAAATAACAAAGGTCTTATTTACAGATTATATTAAGTTTCAACCCAGCCAGCAAAACGTGTTTGTTCTGCTACAAGATGCTGAGATAAAATGCTACAAAATTTATTTTTTGCCCATATGCACAGTTCCTATTTTAGCTTGATCAATGCCTCAACTGCAACTCCTGCTCAACAATAAGAAAGAACCATACAAAAATGCTTAGCTGCGCATATACTATGAAGCATAATCACAACACAGAGAATGAGACACACAACGTCTGCCCATTCGCTACAAAGCTATAATAGTTGCAATATTAGTTTGCATACTTTGTAGCATAAATAACTAATATGCTTCAGTGCCCTGGTAAGACTAATACAGGTCAGAATTCAGATAACAACAAATGGCACAGGTCGAGCTCTTTGGCGTTGCAATAGTTGAACTCAGGTCAGACAGTTAAGTAATTAATGCCGGAGACATAAGTAACAATATCCTTAAGGCGTCTTCACACGCTCAAACTTTTTGCTCAAATTTTGAGCTCAAAATTTGACGGTAATTTTTAACGAAAAATTGCGATATTTCAAAACTTGAACTCAAACTTTTTCAAGTAATGAATCTCGACGATGATTGGCTATAAGAATATCCTTGAAAAGTTTGAACAGTGTGCACACATTCAAAATTACCAAAAATGCAAAAAAGATGCTTTCAAATTTTGATCAAAAGTTGAGCAAAAAGTTTGAGCGTGTGAACACGACTTTAATAAAACAAAATGGCTTTATCGAAATTTTACTTTACTCGGATTTAACCTTCAAAGTTCGGCAGAAAAAACTGGCTATGCTCATTCGCTTGCTGTTACGTTTCTGTTAAATTACGATAATATATATTGCTGTAACGCACTTTTCCAAATGTGAGATAAAACAAAACAAAGAAACGTACTGTGATAGTCTGAGCTTCACATCTCCGACACTAAGTTGACCATGGAATGGGTGCCTAGAAGGCAAAGTAATTTACTTCAGTATTACCGTTAACAGATTAACAGCGTGTTATTAGGGTAATCTTCTACTACTCGACGACCCAACACATATCGAACAGATGTGGTCCGGTTGAACTCACTAAACTGGGCCGCTTGTTAAAACAGAACAAGCTGCAGTATCATTTGTGCTGTGAGCTGTTTGTGTATCGAATGAGCTCTGTCTGTGCTTAACAGGAAAAACAGTTCAGGTGTTCCAGGTAGGTTGCATGCAGTTTAAAAACTATATTTTAACATCGGTATTCCCACAAAAATTCAATTCCCTCAATCTGATGAAAGACAATTTACCAAACTGATTGACGATTGCGACGTAATAATTTGGGAAACCATATTATTATAAACAACAGAATTTAATTCTATGAATATAATCTGTAAATCTTAGGGATAGCCAAAATTCGGGTTCCGGTTACTTGTTCCGGTTCCGCTTAATTTTTGTTGGAATCGAAGTTTCGATTTTACCACTTTATCTGCTTTACGAAATTTGTAATAATTTGTTCCATTTTCTTGTCAAGATTTG
This sequence comes from Trileptium ribeirensis, assembly GCA_030248225.1. Taxonomy (NCBI): domain Eukaryota; kingdom Metazoa; phylum Nematoda; class Enoplea; order Enoplida; family Thoracostomopsidae; genus Trileptium; species Trileptium ribeirensis. Next base: position 44,713 of record JASANE010026613.1, read on the forward strand.
CTAACAAGCTATAGCTTTAATGCAGTAATATTCTTTCTGCTATTTGTATAACATAAAAACAATATATTTTCTGTCTTTGTGTTAACCCTAATACCTTGTTAATTTATTCCTTAACAGCCTTTTCTACATCTCTACTAAACAATTTATAAGGCATAGAGGGATAACGGTAATCACTCAAACACTAGCACATTTATAATTTAATTTTTGAAGTACTTATAAGTTCAAAATTTGGTAGCTATTCCGTTGCTAAATTATTCCTGCTTAGTATCCAGCAATAAACAACTGCTGTCAATGACTTTATCAATTGCTTTCCATATGTTCGAGAGAAAACATGCAGCGGTATTGAATGTAATCATTTTGCTGAAAATTGTCTAAAATAGTTATTCGTCGGTGATGGTAATCGGTCGAACGTGATTAGTCAAGTTAATCGCCTACTTCGAGTTCCAAATTGAGTTTTTGAGCACCCGTCAATCTGTGCAAAAATACACACATGGCTGAACATAACAAACCAGTGGATGTAAATTTTCAGTGCATATTACTGCCTTTCCCGTACAATCGTGGAAATCGAGAACCTAGTCTAGTTCCTAAGTGGGGGCATGAAGAAGTGCCAAAAATATGCCAAATGTTGTAACAGCTACGAAATGTATCTGTTTCAATTAATTCTACTAAACATACATTACACGCATTTTGATCCAGATTTTTTCACAGACTAACGGAAGCTGACACCATGAGGTGAGAAGATTTAAAAATAGTTCCAGTTTTGGTTTCACGATGCAGGTTGATAAATTTTCAGTTACAGCCAGTACGATTATTATCTAGTCATGTAAGAATTATTCGTCCTTTTAAACTTATATTAACAAAACGATGGTAGGTAGAAACATTCGAAATTTATAATAAATTAAGAGGTTTCAAGAAAGTATAATTTAAAAAAGTTTTCGATGTAGGGCCCTAGTGCTTACCGAACTGGATTCATTCAACGTAAGTTAGGCAAAAACTAACAGTACATAAATCCTTGTTGCAAAATATCAATACGAATTATCCTGATTTCCTATAAATGTGTAGATCTGATGCAAAACTTGTGTATTTTCTCAAATTTTCTATCTAAAATTGTGAAAATTTGATGTCTTGTAATAGAAATCAATAAAATAATTAGTAAAGCAAGCTAGGCTATGTTGATAATAAAGCTCTGGTTGAGATTAAAAGCAATTTTTAAACTAATTTTTGTACCTTGACAAATTTTTAGCTTAAACATTAAATTTTAGAAAAATATGGTATATAATGCATTATGACAACCGAAGCGTTTGACAAGGCACGGAAGCTTCCATAATAATTAGAAAAATTATCTATGATTGAGTGAGCAATATAACAACCAACAAAACCTACCCAGGAATAGTTTCGTCCAGGCGTGGTAGATGACTACAGGCCCAAATCCTGTAGTTGTGGGTTGCCTTCCAACCACGTATAAATGCCAAGTTGAAATCGGTTCCCAGCTCTGGATCTATAAATAACCGCTAGAAATTACTGGCAGTAATGGCGATTGATGAGCAAAATGATTACAAGACTATATGCTGTAGTTATTGGTTATTATCTACCAGCCAATAAGTTCCAATATAAATCGGTTCCCAGCTCTGGGTGTATAAACAAATTTTAGAAATTACTGTTAATAATGTCCACTAACAAACTGTGTCAACATACTCTGACATTTGAGCTTTTTTCCGTGAGAATCATATTTCAGAAAAACCTGAACAGTGCTTTCCAAATCAAACAGATCATCTCATGCAATTAATGCATCAATATCTGTACAAAAATGTTACAGTCATACTTACCCTTTCAATTATGATAATTTTTATTTAGCAAAATAAACTGAATTTGGTTTTGAGCCTTTTAAGCAATTTGAACTAAACTGCGAACAGCTGATAAAAATATTGAGTATCTTATTTGACGCCAAATTATCATTATCATATCATAGCTACATCTGTGTGCAATAGATTACCATTAGCTTTATTTGTTGCCATAAGCGCGAGAAGATAATGTCGAAACTGCAGTCGTATCCATTCGTCGCTTCCTTCCCATTCTAAAACAAAAAACAATTAAGGTCTTATCTGAATCGTCAATATACCAATTTATATAAGAAAACTGTTTATTACAGTTCACATCACAACTGTAGTGACAATACCACCATATATTATGGCGACACCATTTATAATATGTTGAAGCTAAGTAAACTTCAAGTATTTATATTCATTTCAGTTGAAAAGAATAGCAAAGTGTTTGCGTTAGCCGTAAATTGTCGTAAATTAGTTTGAATTGCTGAAATTTTTTTATAATAATACTATTTTACTTTACAACAGCTACTATAGTATACTTTATACTACTGTTAATAACAATGCTTAACAACAATAGTATATATTATTCTGTTGTTAACAGCAATGCTTAACAGCAATAGTATACTTTGGACTACTGTTAACAACAATTAATAGTATACTTTATACTTGTATTGCTAAAAATGAAATTTCAATAATACTGGAATACCAACAACAGTTTTGAAAATTCGTTTTGAGTCATTTCATCAGGCAATTCGTATTAAACTTGAATTTGAATATGAGCGATAATATTGCTATGTATAATAGCAGCATATTACTGATTGTATTTTAAACTCGAACGGTACTCATTTTGGAACCGAAAACCTATAGACCCGTTTGAGCCCTACTGCTTAAAGTAAAGTTGAGGTAAAATTTAACTATTTTGGTGCTAAATATAACATTGTAAGTCACACGTCACAAAGCATAACAAAGTCGCAACGTCCCAAAGCTACAAAGACAATCCCACTGCACGCTTAAAACAACCAAACCGGCTCGTTTAACATCACAAATAACTCTATAAAACCATCGCTCATCTGCAGGAAGGCAGAAACTCATTTTAGTCAAGAGTTTTAAAATTTGTATTAGACGGTATTTTTAAAAATTGTATCATAGTTCGAAAACCGTTGCTTTGCCGAAATGATCAACGTAATACGCAAACACCTAATAAGTAACCATAAATTTGCATTTCGACATATCTGAAAAGTTTCAAGGTGGTGCGCTATATCCTATGTCCTTACCAAAAGAAATATTAAAATGTGTTTATTCTAGTCAAAAAGGTTTATACGCTAAAATAATACATCACACAACCACTAATCTATGTATAGGTGCTTGGAATAGGATTGATCTCTCGCAGATTCCCCAGTTTATATCGCCTACGTAAACTTTGGTACCGTTCAATATTCATATCCCCATGTGCTTTAGTATGCGGGTAGAATTTATCGAATGCTTTTCTGCGCAGCTAAAAATATGTGGATTATACACTATTCGGGCTAAAGAAGTCACTAAATTTTCAAACGGAGCTAAAATCGCTACAATTTTCTATTATTAGATATCATAATTGCAGCCAGTCATTCTCGCTATATCCCTACAATGGAACTTGATTTGTTCATCGGTTGTTCATCCCACTGATTCAACAGCGATACAATATCTCATTCATCTACTATCTCATTCATTTACTAAATTTCAATATCAATATCTCATTAATCTCATTCACGTCAATATCTCATCAATATCTCATTCATTTTCTAAATTCAATTTATATAATTTTAAATCTGCGGGAGTTTCAAGCATTATTTGAAAAAACTACACTCAAAACCATTTCCATGAAATTTAACAGCAGTTCCTTTTAGTTTTTCAAAACACTAAACATTCTTTTAAAATTAATGAACTATTACTTTGCAAATTTAGAGAATTATCTTTTAAAGAGTGATTTTCTTTGAATTTTGATATAATATTCTGGTGGTACAAAAATCAAGTATTTAGTATTTTGAATGTACGTTTACGTTAGTTTTATGATGGTGGTATGCTAAAAACATCATACAAATAAAGGTACAACATAAACATCACTATAAACGTATCAAAATTGACTGGCTGCTATTATAACATTAACAAAAGTTGTCAAATGTTGACAACTACGACAAAACTAGACTAAGAATCGCGTATAAAACTAGTAACTCGCAAACGAGGGTGAGACGGAGCAAATGCGGTTTCGTTTTAAAGTTACTTTGCTTAATCACTTGTAACAAGCTGTGTTTGATGAATATACTATCCCAAAACCTCGTCGACCCTAAACCCACCCCTAAAACAACTGACTACGCATAAAGTAATAAATTATTGTGCTCGTCTCTATATAACCAAACCATCGTATTCAGCCTACCGGAAAACATATAAAAGCATTATACAATTCTTGATGACGTAACTGAGTAACGGAAGACAGAATATATTCTGGAAATCGGATTTACTCACCCTAAATCCACTGAAAACCAATGAAAATACATGAAATATGCACGCTGAAATCTAGATAATCAAATTATTATATTCAGCATACCGAAAACCTCCTATATAGAATATTTTTGATGCTATGTACCAAATTACTGAAGATCGACCATTTTCGGAAATCGAGTTCATTGACCTTAAACCCAATGAAACGGTCTGAAAAGTGTGAGATATTCGTGTTGGCCTCTATATAATCAAACAAACGTATTGGCCCTACCGAAAAACCTATATGGACAATTCTTGATGACCTATACGTCATATCTAACCAAACAACTGAAGCGAGACTATATTCTGGAAATCAGGTTCAATGACCTAAACCCAATGTTATATGCACCGCGGACACTAGATAACAAAATCATTCAGCCATAGGAAATGTCTATATGTACAGCATTACTTATGATCAGCACGCAATACATAATCAACATACAAATCGAGTATGTCGAACAAAAAACATTGGAAACCCCACAAAAATGTATAATATATTCGAATTGACTCTAGATAGCAAAATCATCGTATCCAACGTGCTTGATAACCTAATATGCACTCACTGTAAGGAAAAACAAACAATAACACGGCGAAATTTGAGAAACCGCTATTTCTGACAAATAGTCGATGAATCATATGCGGGCCCACAGCGACTCAGAGAGTGTTCCCACAAAAAGTCGTAGACAGCAAAGTTTTATATCTCGATGAGCTGACTCTGTGGGCGGCCACCATTTTTTCTATATAACGCTTGTGTGGCGAGATATGGGCTGCGAAAGACTGGTAATGTATCGCCAGATTTGGCGAAGAACCCTTAAAAACATGTTTTTTGCCATTTTGACACCAAAGATGGTGTTGGAGCTGTTCTCGTTCAGCTAAAGTGCACATCTTCGTCACTTTGCTATTGAACAATGCAATTTGTCGAGTCTAAAATCGAATGTATCCAAAAATTAGTTATGAATGACAACAGACAAAAAAAAGAAAGTTTCACGATTTTTGCCTGCGCTCGCTCCGTTTCAATTATTTTCCATGAAAATTAACACCTTTCTGATCCCCAATCAGTGTATTCTGCGCCAATAAACCGTTCAATCTTTACCTGTATCGTCGACGAAAACATTTCCGGTTGCTTCGGCTACGTTTTTGACCAGATAGTCAGCAAAACGGAGATCAGCCGCTGTCAGTGTTAGTTCTTTCTTTAGCTCAGGGTCCAAAATGTCAACTTGTAGAAGGTTATCTTCGTCTTGCTAAAATCGGTGTAAAACTATAGTAATATGTAAATATTTCTTTTGTGAGTTGTGTATTCGTTTCACAGCTGATGACATATAACTATAATTTATTCTTTAGCTTGTAGTTTAACCTAGTAATACAAAATTGATGTTTTTAAACATTATTACTGACAACGCTGGCGCAAAGACCGCTTGCAATATACACTATGAGCTATTTTAAATCGTCTGACTATCCAGCGGTATTAAATCTATATACTGCTATAAACACGAAGGCCTAAATAGCGTGAAGTTAAAATTATTTGGAAAAACTCTGCTGCAGCCAAAAAGGAAAAACTCTGCTGCAGCCAAAAAGGAAGACAAAGAAGCAGCTAACGAGTGTCTAGCCCGAACCGACTGTTCGATCGTTCTGATTAATCAATATCGCTATTATTTTTCCTAGTAGCAAACTCTGATATTCTAATGTACGCCACATCATTACAACAAACCACTGACTGACTACAGCATGGATTTACATAACAGCGTAATAATTATCGCGATACTGTTAGATTGAAAAAATCTTAATAACGCTTATTTTGTTGACATTTATTTGGAAATAGCTAAAGCAGCTTTTGGCAACATTTCAGATATAAAATTAAAGCGTCTTCAAAAACATTATAATCGAAATTTGTTATATAATTCGTTGACAGTATAGTTAGATTATTGAACTTATTGACAATATTGATAGCTGGGCACAAATCAGCTCATTGCTATCTGATCTTCTGCATGCAGCACACCTGGGCCTACGCCATTTGTAATCTATATTAAATGAACGAGTGACACCGTTCTTAAAATTGTTTGTTGATGACTCTAAGCTATATTTGCTGTGGATAATTCACTAGCGACTGTGTTTCTGCAAAACTAGTTAGAAGTAGAATTTTTAATGAGCAATGTTGCAACACTTAATTTGAATTTATATAGTTGCTATATAAATTTATATTATAATAAACACTTGTATAGTTATTATGCAGGTTATTAATGTAATTAATATGAATTCTCATACACGATATTTTATCACGGTTTTCTAAGTTGCAAAATGCGGGACTTACCTTTTTCTTAGAAATGAAAATACGTTATCTCCATACTAAAAATGTGTAGTTTATATCACCACCTGTATTCACCTTGCCATGGTTTAGGACGCCAGTGCTCCGTTGTCCGTTCTCCGTTCCAATTCGGACAATCTTGCTCCGCCTCGTGTAGTATTTCGATTGGTCGGGGCCGCCATGTTCGCCATGCCACACCCTTGAAAGCACGCTCCATATCTGATACTAGCAGGAATCTACAACTGAACGCAGGTCGTCCGAGTGATCTTTTACATGACGGCGGTGGCACTGCCAGGAGCGTCTTCTTAGGTAGTCTAAAATCTTGCACGCGCATCACGTGCCCGAGACGTTTCAACCGTCGCTTTCTGATCTCGGCTCCGAGTTGCGTTCGCTGACCGCTCATGTCATGCAATTTGATGTTGGACACGTGGTCGAGCCTAGCGAAGCCCAATATTCGTCTGAGACGCGATCACTCAGATATTTAAGGATTGCATGTCTTTGGCTTTCAACGACCAGTCTCAGCGCCGTAAAGCATCGTTGGACGGATGCATGCTTCGTAGACCTTTAGTTTGGTTGCTATCAAGTTTGGATCAAAGGTCTTTCTATAATTGGTTGAAAGCGGCCACGGGTGTCGCAATACGATTTCGTATGTCTACCGCTGACGACCTGGAATTTGTGATTACCGATCCCAGATAACAGCATGATTTGACATTCTCAATGGGTTCATCGTCGAGGAAAACGTTCGGTGTTGTTGAGCAGCACGCCATGATCTTGGACCTTCGGGCGTTGCTTTTGAGCCCAACTCTGTTGCCACATATATCTATTGCGCGTTAGAGTTCGCCTTCGGTACCCCCAGAATGGCTATATCGTCAGCGTAGTCCAGGTCGGCAATTCGTGAGTCATCGCTTATAGCTACGCCGGTGTACTCGTTGGGTAGCTCAGATAGGACCCAGTCCACAACAAAGTTAAACATTACCGGAGACTGAACGGATCCTTGCCGGACGCCAGTATCGATTAAAAAGGCTGATGAACTTGGTTTTGGTAATACGCCGTGCGCTTCCGTAATGTTATAAAGGCTGCTGCGGCCAACCGAATCAAAGGCAGATATAAATCTATGAAGGCAACGTATGTTCGCTGTCAGAACTCATGGCGCAGCTCCAAAAGTTGACGAAACGTTGATATTTGGTCTGTACAACCTCTGCCGGCTCGAAACCCCGCCTGATTTTACCGGGTGACTTGATCAGGCTGCCGGATGAAACGCAAACCATGATGTAGCGGAACACTTTTTGCTAGATAGAAGACTGCAAAGCTTTCTTAAGAATTAATTTTATTCCAAAAACTTGACTAGTCGTAATCTTCGAAGTTTGCAGTGCAAACGTATGGAAAACGACTATTGTGGTGTGTAAAATCTTTCGTTGTCTCGACCTTTATTTCAGTTATTTTTTCACTTCTAGTGAAATAGCTACTACACTTCAAATAACTATACATTATTTCCACTACATCGTGCTTAGACTTGCGGAAACATTTTTCTCAGAGAGTTGTTCAACCTTGAAATAATCTTCCAATCTCCGCCCAAAAGCTGCTAGCCTGAAAATTTGTCAGACTGAACAGATGCGTCAGAGTATGGATTTCGGCCGGTGATGGGAGACCCAGTTGTTCGGCAAGTGTTTTTATAGCTTTCAATGTATATATTCACCTCAGTTGTTTTATTAACAATAGTGTGGCTGTCTGATATAAATAAACAAAAAGTATACTTTCCTTCAACAACACACTGAATGGTCTATTAATTACGGACATTACTAAAGTAGTTTTTTTCCAAAAGCTAAAAAGTATAGATGGAAAAGCGGTGTACTATTCATCATGGTCAGACTTCAACCTTATGACAAAAGAACAAAGAACCCCGGTAAATACAAACACAGAGAGCTTAAGTGGAGGAAATTAAAAATCTTAAGTTTCAACAAACCGAAAAAAATATCTGTAAACGATATCCTCTAACAATATCGTTTTTACTTAATAAAATGAAAAATTAGTCACACGTGCTGATAAAAAGAAAATAAGTAGCGCTAACATAAATGACAACATCCAAAAGATTCTTCTTCTGACGAAACAAACTATTTGTTGCACCGAACACGTACGATCGAATGTTGATTGCGGTGAGCCAGTCGATATATGGCAGCGATAAATACGGATGACACAGAGCTCCCTATAACAAGTTCAAAATAAAATAACTATTGTTTTCCCGCTTGGCACTATGTTGATAAATTGTTTCAGCACCGAGCCCAGCCTGATGCACTGTACATTCGTATTGTTAGTTAATTTTTTATGTAATTAAAACATTCATGTAAAATAACGGCTGTAGCTCCCAAATAATTTGCTATAAGTATTCATAACTTATCTTAAAACCACGGACTTGCATTCGGCAGATGGATAGAGAATCAGTTAAGTAGGGCCTTACTGGATCTAACACCGTCATAACGCGCGAATTCTATAAGATGTTAACTCGATGCGCAACATGCCGTTCGACGAGGCGGTCCTTGAACCGCACAGGTCAAACCGCGATGCCAATAACAAACAAACCTGCTAGATGGACTAATTCAGCGTCTGTATCAACACTGGTACTTTAGGACGTTATAATGGAAACTGTCAT